>JAWPHD010003987.1:0-187500 GCA_037043455.1 Cyrtodaria siliqua
AAAATAACAAACCGTTGAAACATCGCTAACAAGACGATTTGATATTTGATACGCCTTAAATACTTCACCATTTAAAAATACCGATTCAGCTGGTAGGAGTAATAATTGTGCTTTATCTTATACGCGTGCAATTGACTGATGTACACAATACACATTTATATTTAATTGGAAATTGGCACGTGTCAACAAATTTAACAGTTTAACTGAATTATTATAATCACCACATTTCTACGATTTTGTACTGTTATCATTATTATCAAATCCATAAATGTTTAGCTCTCTGAAAAAATGTTATACATTCTGAAAATGATAACATTTTTATTATAATCACCACATTAAAAATGTTAATATTTTTTGAAAATGTTAACATTTTTTTTTCGCCTTAAAAAAGACTTGATTTTACAGCTGATGTCGGTACCTTAGCCTTTAAAGAAGCAGTCACTTTAAAGCGAGGAATTAAATACACATTAGTTTGTTTGAAGGGAGATGGGTTTACATTTTTTGGGGTGAATGGCTTGTCATCAAACGTCATTAGGAAACGTCATACTTGGATTACAATAACTCATGAAAATACTGTCATAGGTAAAACAACAGTGTTTGAAGGACAATTTGAGGGATTTTTCTTTCTGTAATTTTCTACATGAAGCAAACTACCATCAGCTGTCAAAATGTTCTTCAGTTGATATTAAATTTACATAATTAAACCAGTTATTTTTAGATAATTAAAGTTTTGCTTTGTATTTTTTTTTCAACAATAACTCAGGAGTTATTTTCAGATATGGATATGCATTAATTGCCATCTATTTTTAGCTCGACTATTTGAAAAATAAGAGAGCTTATGTTATCACGTCGGCGTCCCACATAAAGGTTTACGTGTAAGCTGTGTTTACAAGTCTACGCCTCTTACATTTCTTATCCTAGCACAACCAAATTTAGCCATGGGATTCCTTATAGAATTATCTTAAGGGCTGCTTAGGTACCTTTGATTCCTGTAACCCATGTGCTCCCATGGAACCCAAATTTTGATAGCCCTTAAATTTTGTCTCATTTCACATCAAATTGTGCGTGTAAGCTGTGTTTACAGGTCTACATCTCTTACATTTCTTGTCCTAGCTCAACTAAATTTGTGAATTGCTTTCATTATAGATGTTGTAATCTTGTTTTTTCAAATGCTGGGCTCCCATGGAACCCAAATGACCATATATGGAATATTTATAAATATGAAAAATTACTGATTGATAGGGGAAAAATAACAGCAACCAGTATGAACAATATGTATTCTCACGATCAATTCATGTTCATTTAATCAATTTTTGTTCATGCTCATTAAAGGTCTTCATCATGACCCCTGCATTGTTTCAGGTGCCATCTCTCTCATATCACTAGAGCAGTGGCAGAAAAACTATGACGTGGCTCCAGCGTAAATGGAGTGTTTACAGTAGAATTTGCAGCAACTCTGCAGTTCAGGGTGAGAAGGTTCTAGGCTCTTTCTCCATATTTTATATCGATGTACATGGAGAATGAGCCTGGCATGTTCGTTCCTGTTATGTATATAACCTTTCATGTGTTAGTGCGCCTTAAAACCCCAATTCAATTCAATTTTCTCAAAAACATGCATGTCATAATACAGTCAGACGTCAAACTATAAAAAGGCCAGTAAAAACAATTCATAACTTTCACTTGACATTAGAATTATTTGACCAATCATCGATTAATAAAATAAAAACCTCCACATTCTGGTAGTGGGTAAACTCGGTGTTTATTGTTGTTACTAAACTGGCTTTAGTGTTTACTATACTTTTTAAACCAATCATTTGTCTCAGAATTTCTAATACTTGCACCATTTATTCGTGGAGATTTTAATACCAGCGCTCTTCATGGTTTATAGTGTGACCTATATAGAAACTATCGATAAAACATATGGTAAATACTAAGCCTGATAGAGTCTATTGGAATATGAATAAATATTATTTAAACGTAATAAAATCATCGCTAATAATGCAAAATCCGTTACTTGTCATATAAAGCATTATTGCCATTAAATAAATATTGACGGTCAATGAAAACGCACCATTAACTCGTGTATGTTTATGCTGTTTGATTATTCGCAAAGCATTTGGAATAAAACTGCTGAACCAATATTTTCTTTTTTTTTTCAAGTATAAATCTTGATACCTAACTTCTCTCACATGTTTATTAGTAAGCTTTTATGACAAGTAGTTACGCAGTTATTTACCTTGCCATTTAACATTGTTTACTATGGATTATCTTATTAAACTGTTCCACTTAATTTCCAGCTTCAATAATCCGTCTCGAAATCAATTCCAATTCATAACTTTCACCTCCGGTTAATATCCGAGATGTTGAAATATTCAGTAGGTGAAAATAAAAGGGTTTACTATGACTTTATCCTCAATCTCTATATGAAAAATCAAAATCTTCGACCATAATGTTAATTAAATGTATCCATATTGGTGTTTTAAAATTAGACAGCACCAAAGGACATATATAGATGCACACAAAACATGATTATCACAACAAATTAGATTTATAAAGGGCTAAGTATAGGATAGAGGTTATGAAGAGAAATATTCATCATTAAGAAACTGAAAGGGAGAGACCGACCGACCGACCGTGGTTTCTTAATGGTGAAGATTTCTCTTCATAGACTCTATCAGGCTTAGTATTTACCATATGTTTTATCGATAGTTTCTATATAGGTCACACTATAAACCATGAAGAGCGCTGGTATTAAAATCTCCACGAATAAATGGTGCAAGTATTAGAAATTCTGAGACAAATGATTGGTTTAAAAAGTATAGTAAACACTAAAGCCAGTTTAGTAACAACAATAAACACCGAGTTTAACCACTACCAGAATGTGGAGGTTTTTATTTTATTAATCGATGATTGGTCAAAAAATTCTAATGTCAAGTGAAAGTTATGAATTGTTTTTACTGGCCTTTTTATAGTTTGACGTCTGACTGTATTATGACATGCATGTTTTTGAGAAAATTGAATTGAATTGGGGTTTTAAGGCGCACTAACACATGAAAGGTTATATACATAACAGGAACGAACATGCCAGGCTCATTCTTCATGTACATCGATATAAAATATGGAGAAAGGGCCTAGAACCTCTCACCCTGAACTGCAGAGTTGCTGCAAATTCTACTGTAAACACTCCATTTACGCTGGAGCCACGTCATAGTTTTTCTGCCACTGCTCTAGTGATATGAGAGAGATGGCACTTGAAACAATGCAGGGGTCATGATGAAGACCTTTAATGAGCATGAACAAAAATTGATTAAATGAACATGAATTGATCGTGAGAATACATATTGTTGGTACTGGTTGCTGTTATTTTTCCCCTATCAATCAGTAATTTTTCATATTTATAAATATTCCATATGTGGTCATTTGGGTTCCATGGGAGCCCAGCATTTGAAAAAACAAGATTACAACATCTATAATGAAAGCAATTCACAAATTTAGTTGAGCTAGGACAAGGAATGTAATAGATTTAGACCTGTAAACACAGCTTACACGCACAATTTGATGAGAAATGAGACAAAATTTAAGGGCTATCAAAATGTGGGTTCCATGGGAGCACATGGGTTACAGGAATCAAAGGTACCTAAGCAGCCCTTAAGATAATGCTATAAGGAATCCCATGGCTAAATGTGGTTGTGCTAGGATAAGAAATGTAAGAGGCGTAGACTTGTAAACACAGCTTACACGTAAACCTTTATGTGGGACGCCGACGTGATTACATAAGCTCTCTTATTTTTCAAATAGTCGAGCTAAAAATAGATGGCAATTAATGCATATCCATATCTGAAAATAACTTCTGAGTTATTGTTGAAAAAAAAATACAAAGCAAAACTTTAATTATCTAAAAATAACTGATTTAATTATGTAAATTTAATATCAACTGAAGAACATTTTGACAGCTGATGGTAGTTTGCTTCATGTAGAAAATTACAAAAAGAAAAATCACTCAAATTGTCCTTCAAACACTGTTGTTTTACCTACGACAGTATTTTCATAAGTTATTGTAACCCAAGTATGACGTTTCCTAATGACGTTTGATGACAAGCCATTCACCCCAAAAAATGTAAACCCATCTCCCTTCAAACAAACTAATGTGTATTTAATTCCCGCTTTTAAAGTGACTGCTTCTTTAAAGGCTAAGGTACCGACATCAGCTGTAAAATCAAGCCTTTGTTAATGCGATAAAAAAATGTTAACATTTTCAAAAAATATTAACATTTTTAATGTGGTGATTATAATAAAAATGTTATCATTTTCAGAATGTATACATTTTTTCAGAGAGCTAAACATTTATGGATTTTGATAATAATGATAACACGTACAAAATCGTAGAAATGTGGAGATTATAATAATTCAGTTAAACTGTTAAATTTGTTGACACATGCCAATTTCCAATTAAATATAAATGTGTATTGTGTACATAAGTCAATTGCACGCCTATAAGATAAAGCACAATTATTACTCCTACCAGCTGAATCGGTATTTTTAAATGGTGAAGTATTTAAGGCGTATCAAATATCAAATCGTCTTGTTAGCGATGTTTCAACGGTTTGTTATTTTAACAAATGATCAGGTATTTTCTTTCAGTTCATTGTGTATGCTTGCTTTTTCAAAACGTAACACTGACGCGTTTCAGAAAAGCGGCACTGTTATTTATTCATGCAATTTAAATGTTTTGTTTGGGCAGATCGCTATTTGATTAATATCCAGTGCCGTATTTATTTTAACATTGTTTTGGCCATATTGCCATTTAGATAATCTAATCTGCAAGAAAAACGCTATTCCAGTGAATGTGTAAATTGTTTGAGCATGTTCAGCGGTAAATCAAAGCTAATGTTTCTTAAATTAGAATATTTGATCATTACTTTAACACGTACCACTCTATCTCAAAAGCAGAAAAAAACGCAAAAAGACAGGTTTTAACCGCGAGAATGAATTTGTTTGTGTAAAATTGTTTTATGACATGCCCACTGTAAATAAGCACATTTTCATCTACAAGACTTTTTTCAACAAATTAACTAAAAAGTACGCGTTCAAAATTAAATTTCACACTAAAAGGTGTAATAAAAAAAAACTAGAACGAATTCGACGGCGGGCCATCGCAAATACTCACGTGTTCTTCTCACAGGTCAATTCCCTTTAACCTATTATCCATTTTACATGTAATTGTTTTGATTGTTCTTTGATACTCAGATCAGAAATAGTACTATTAATGCTCTTCTTTATACATGTATGACGCGGTAAATGAATAAAAACTGTTTATGGTATTTGTGTATTTGAACTTTTGACCCCTATCCCAGAGTCACCAAGGGACGCTGGGATAGGGGTCAAAAGTTCAAATACACAAATACCCTAAACAGTTTTTATTCATTTACCGCGTCAAAAGAAAAGCATTTATAGTACTATTTCTGATCTGAGTATCAAAGAACAATCAAAACAATTAAATATTACTGATATTCCCGAAATCTTTTTTTTAGAAAGAAAAATAGATATTTGACCCGATTTACCTCTCCCCCCGCCCCCCCCCCCCCCCACCACCATCCCACCACCCCACCTCTACACACCCACCCAATTCGCACCCTGCCCACTCCCCCACCTGGGCAAACCTCCAAGGTGGAAACACTAAAATTGTTTGATATGCTTTGTATTTGTAGAGGAGTATACTTGTATACCAGCCATCCCTCCAACCCAAGAGTTTTGGGTGTTGTCATATTTGTTCTGTCATATTACGGACAGTTCATCTTATTCTAGATCAATGCTCAAATGTGCTAGTGCTGATATTTAATAGGGCACTTTATGGGGCTCAGGGGTTGAAAACTATTGTTCATAATAGCGATATTGCTAGACTTAATAGCATTAATAAAATCAGTAACAGAACACAAACTTACACAGTCAAGAGCAATGCATGTTGATCACTTTAACCGATTGTATAAAACTTGGGGTGAAAATTGCAAGTTGAACATTAAACAGTTGCGACATAAAGCAATTACTCTGTAACAATTAGCTCTTGTTACTATGTTACATGTAAGGCCATCAGATGTGGCACCTAAGACATTTCATTTTGACACATTTACTTTCACACAAAAAAAGTTTGTGTTTACTACTGACCAAATTGAGTTTAAGTCTGATGGGTCTATTTGCATTACTTTTCATGGCCTTACAAATGATAAAAATAGGTCACAATTCACTGTAGATATAGCTGTATCTAGTAAAACAATACTTGATCCTTGATCATGTACAAGCTATGCAATTAAACGTGGGTTTCGACGATGGGGCGTAGCTGGCCGATATTAAGTTGTAAGCTTATATTGTTTTAAATTCAATGTAATCTGGTGCATTACAGTAGGAACGCCAGCCTTATGGCGTAGGAATATTTATCAAACAAGGTCACGTGATAAAATCGATAACAAAATGACATTATTGGGAAAATTGTCACTGGTCAGATTTATTCACCTCTTATTTATAAACTGTGATTATGACAAAACACAATCACAGATCGCTGTTAAAGTAATAATATTCACAAACTACATTGGTCGAACATAATTGGTGTACACTTCGTGTAATTCTCATTAATAGTTAAAGGTTTTTTTTTTTTAAAGGGATGAATTTAGGTTGTTTTAAGGTTTAAATTGCCAACAATGCGCTTTTAAATCAAAATCGATTTATTTCGTCATTTTTAGAAGAGAGAATAAAAACAAATGCATGTATGCGTAGATAAATCTTTCCTCCGTCCATATGCAAATTTTTAATGAAATCGGAGACAAGTACTTTTTTTTCCCCAAAATTAACTAACATGACCCACGGACTCAAAGACGGCATAATGCATATACATTTACAGACGCGACCGGGTACACAAGAAATGAAATAATTCCATTATTTCAATAGATATTTTTCAAATGTATATATCCATGCATTCCAGATTAAATTTCTGATCTATACATGCTTTTGGTTTATGCCGGAGTGTTGAAAATAGGTTTTAACAAACCAAATTGCAACGGTACGTCGGGAAAGGAAATGAGAATGGTGAAAATATATGTCGCAGTGCTAATTTTCTGAATCCGGAAAAATAGCAAAAAAATGAAGTTTTAACAAAGAGAATGAATTTTTTTATGAAAGTGTTCATTGACATGTCTACTATAAAAAACCAAAATTTAAAGTCAATCAGAAAAAAGTACTTTTTTTCCCCCAAAATTAACAAAGTACACCGTATTCGCTAAAATATGAACAATCGCCTTTCGAAGTTAATGTTCACGCGGGTTATAAAACCATGATATTATGAAATCCTTTTTAAGAGATATATTGATTTAAACATTGTTCTGTATTTAATAAATTATTAGAGTAGAATGTTCACAGTTTTTCTCAAGGACACCATTACGGTAGTATCCCTGCAACCCCGCCCCTCATCCCACCCCCATCACCCTCCATACCGTATTGATTAAGTTGTATATAGCTGCGAATGCGCAGTTTTAATCAAATTCGATTTATTTCATCATTTTAGAAAGAAAAAAAAGCATGTACGCGTAAATACATTTTTCCTCTGTAGATATGTAAAATATAAAAAAAAAACGGAGGCAAGTCCTTTTTTCCCCCCGAAAATTAACGAAGTACACCGTAATCGCTTAAATACGCCGAATCGACGTTCCAAATCGATGTTAGCACGGAATAAAATTGTGGAATTATGAATTCATTTATAAAGATAAATCGATTTCAGCATTGTTCAGTAGTTGTTATATTATTGATGTAGTATGTTCACAGTATACATGAGAGCAACATTACGGTAGTATGACTGTATCCCTCCAACCCCGTTGGCTTCCCCACCTCCACCCATACACACAATACTTTGTGTATTGCTGAGAATGCGCCTTTTATTTAAATCGATTTATTTCGTCATTTTAGAAGCGAGATTAAAAACAAAATCATATAGCTACATCTCTCCTCTGTATATATGTTGAATTTCAATAAACGGAGACAAGTACTAATTAAGTAATAGATAGAGTCTGGTCTCAGCGAGTTGGCTTATTTAAACACCGAGATGGGCGTAGCCCATCGAGGTGTTTAAATAACCAACGAGCTGAGACAGACTCTATCTTTTTTGTAGCATGGTGTACTTAGTAACACTGTGACGTCATAGTGACCGTACTCTAAATTCCAATATCGGGTAGATGTAGTACGGCTTAGCCACGCTCCTTTAGTTACCCTAAATTAAACGATTTAATGCTCTGCATTCATCAAAGGAAATGTCACCGACCATGCTACAAGTAACAGTGCCGTCCGACCCAAGACGGCAACATTCATATTCATTTAGAAAGACGACCGGCTACAAAACAATTAAATAATTTCGTTATGTAAACACATATATTTAAAATGTATGTGTCCATGTATTTTACACTAGATTTTTGATCTATACATGCTTTGGGTTAATGTCAGAGTGTCCAATTTATTTTAACAAACAATGTTGCAACGGTATATCGGATAATGAAATCATGATGGCAGCAATATACGTTGCAGAGTTAATTTTCGAAATCAGAAAAAGCGATAAACTAATATAAGTTTAACAGGCAGAAAGAAGTATATTCTTGTAAATGTTCGTTTAAAACTGAGGGGGCGACTCGAGTTGTAAAGAAAGCAAGATTGGCATGTGTCCCTTTAACCAAGTAAATAAATGACTGACGAGTAACAGACATGCTACTGTCAGTAACAAACATGATTTTGTGTAAACTCGAAGATTGCATAACATAAACATGTGGACATGAATCTGTGGTGTTGTGAAACACTGTACGCGTGAATCAAAAAAGTGCGGGTCTGTTATCTTTATAGGGCATATATAGTTATATATATATATATATATATATATTTATATATATTATTCTTTTATATTTATTTGTATGGTCCCAGAACGCAGTCATACTCACTACTATATTGAAAGTAAATACTGAATATACATGTGCGGTGTGTTACGATCTGTAGTATTTGAAAACAGACATATTAAACATTTCCCTGAAAATATATAACGATGATAAATACTATATTCATTAGAATTATTTTTTCCTGAAAAAAAAAATACATGTTTGTTTTCAGCAGTTGAAATCTACTATATTCTGCGAATATTGCTACTTTGAAAATTTGAATACGTCTGTTTTCATCAAATAGCATGTTTTGTTTGTTTGAATATTATTTTTTTAAATTTATGAATATGTCTTACACACTGTTGAATCCTGTAATTTAACAACAAGTGGTTTGGTTCACAGGCGACAGTATCGATGAACAAAACCACTTGTTTTACTGGATTCTACATTGTGCAAGAAAATATTCATATATTATACCATTAATATTATAACATGTGTGTTGTAACATATGCTTATCCTTGTTTATAAATGTTTGATAGTGGATGTCAGCAGGGAACTTGACCTTTAACCTAAAAATCAAACGAATTATCCTCTTTCCACTGTCCACCAATGAAGTTTCATGAAATTTGCTTTAGGTAAAAGGAAAAACTGTGTGGGCAAGACTTTTCATTTTCCGGTCATGGTAACGGACCTTTCAAATACTGACTTCAAAATAAACAGGGATTATCATTTCACTATAGGCAGTCAAAGTATGACGTTTTATGAAATTAGCTTTAGAGAAAGTAAAAAAGAGTTTCATTGCGGACATGATTTTTCATTATCTAGTCACTGTGACGTTGACCTTAGATTTACTGACCTCAATATTATTAGGGATCATACTCTTACCAAAGGCAGTCAACCCATGACGTTTAAATATATTTACTTCAGGGAAAATAGAGTTACGTTGCGGACAATGGTTTTCATGATCGGATCAATGACCTTGACATTTGATCTCGAACTAAATAGGGGTCATTCTCTCACCAAATGCAGTCAACCCATGTAGTTTCATGATACATGTATTTGCTTCAGTAAATAAGGAGTTACACTGTGTCCAAGGTATTAGGGTTATATTGACCTTTGACCTATTAACCTCAAAATCATCAAACGGTGAAATAGTCTTATCACAGGCAGTCAACCCATGGCGTTTCTACAGACTTCCTTCAGGAAAACAGAAGTTACAGTGCGGACAATTCGTTTCATTATCCGGTCAGTGACCTTGACCGTTGACCCACTCAACATCAAAAGGATCACCCTCTCGCCAGAAGCAATACATCCATTAAGTGTCATGATGTTTGCTTTAGGGAAATTGGACTTACAGTTTACAACATTTTACATTATCATGGTACGGTGACAATGAATGACCTTTGACCTAATGGCATCAAAATCAAAAGGCATTATTCTCTCACCAAATGCACTCAAACCATGAATTTTGATGAGATTTGCTTCTGGGGTAGTGGACAGTGCAGGCAAGTTTTTTCATAATCATTACTGGGTAACGGCGCCCTTGACCTTCAATATTTGATATGCACATACTGATGCTTCGTACAAAGTTTCGTCAAAATCCAACAGGTAGCGAAGACAAGATTTGTGACGGACGAACGGAAAGGCCAAATATAATCTGTCTCACCTACCACTTTGTGGTGGAAGACAGACTTCTAAAGACAATATATTAGTTCATATGTATCCTTTATTAAGCAATAATTAAGGGAACATAAACTTCAGCATTGACTCTGGCCGATGGTGTACATGGAGTCTTCTTCCGCATGACGTGCAGCCTGAAAGAAAATAAAAAGTAAAAATAAGTAGAGCATAGTATTCAATTTGAATCAGGTGTTGCGAGGGGGAGCTAGGGCATGTTTTGGGGAATGGGACAGTTTTAAAAAATTATTATTGTTTAACGCCCCCTTAACACGTTGTTTAGGTTATTTCGAGCCGCCCCAAAGAGAGGAAGAAAGATACATAGGCATCCAGGAACCCTGCCCTACGCTTATACCGTGCTTGGAGGACAGACTCCGATACACAGGACCACCCGGTTTACGTTCCCATCAGTCGAACGAGGCTAGCAGAACACATCGAAGTAACCCAGTGGCGCCAGTAAGACTCGAATCCGTGTTCACTGGATTCAAAGCCGATATGCTATAAACGTCCCTTGTCCAAAACTGAGTAAATGGCACATCAAATAAAGGGTCAATACATATTATATTGTGTATCATACGAGTATATGATTGACCTGACATGATTACAGAACAATTTTAATGTATTTTTCACCCAACAGTACTACAGCAAGAATCTATTATAAGGAAAGTTAAATCTGACAGAGGGTGCAATGCTCTATAAGCCATCTTTACTAGAAGGGGAATAAAATACAACTCTTGCCAAAAATCTAAAATTGTTAAATTTTACACGTTTTGTTCATAGGAGATTTTACTTTAATGACTTAGTAAGGTCATTTTACATGGGGAGAAAACATTAATTTACAACTAATTATTTTCTATCTCAAAACCTGGTGATGTCGTCAGTTTTAGAAATAAAACACGATTAATAGGGCAGTAAGACACTTTTGTAGATGTGTGGTCTTCTGATGTGAAAATGTCTAAAACAGACACAAGATTGGAAATTTGCTCTGTGTCCCTTTAATAAATTGGGGACCCATCACATAGACCATAATCACATTGTAATTAGTTGATGTTAAAGGGACACACCACAATCTTGAAGTATTTATCAAGCATTAACATTAGCATCTCCATTTGTTAACCTGGTAACATTTTAAATTTAAACCTGCTTCCATTAAAAATTAAATAAAAGTGTTTCATTTTGTCTTCGTTATTCTATCAAATACTTAACTATATTATAGGTGCACTATTATCAACAGTAAGTAATGTGTAAAACAGTTTCTTCTGAACTATTCTAATAAATAATATTAATGATGCACAAAAGCAAACTATGCAGAAAAATTGACCGAACTCCAGAAGTTTTAAATAAAATAAAGATTGCCTAGTGTCCCTTTAACACAACTTGTTTTCGCATGTATCCAGTACATGTAGTTTACACGAGCTCATATGACAATCACGCTGCATTCTCACTGCAAACATTTTTACTGTAACTTTGAACAGCACCTTGCAAGCATAACACAAGCTCCATTTAAAGAACTACACAAGTGCAAACAATTTTTAAAAGGGCTCTCACCTCAAAATGATCCAATGGCATTTAATACGGCTTGACATTTTGAAGTCGTCAGTATCAATTCACTTAGAGCTGCTCAAGGGCACGATTCACATTTGAGGCCTCTCTGAAAAACAACATCAATCCAATGTCAATGATCAAACAGACATAATTTATCCTTTGTTATACATTATGTAACATATTTAAAAAAGAAAACTCAAAACTCTACGAGTACTGTACATAAATATGAATCTGACCGATTTCAGTAAAATGTCAATGGTTGTTTACATTGTTTCAATGGTAGTTGTATCGGGTTATGTATTCACGAATGTGCGAGAAAATGGGGATAACATAATGATAAAGAGACAACGCTAACAATTTACATTTATGCATCTGAGGGGTGGGGGTGGAGGGGGTTTCTAGTTTCCTTACCCCCTCCTTGTGGGCGGGGTGCAGTGGACATTGATAGCATTTCTACTAATAATTGTTTTATTCCACGGAACGTTCTACAGTGTACAGTACATCCAGTGACTGGAAAGATCGGAGTACACGAAAAACACTTTATAGTGATTATGAACTTTCTATTATACAGTATACACCACTATTTTAGGCACTGTATTTGGCCATTGTCTAAATATGTACGATCTAAAGTTTATTAATAAGAACATTTTAATACAAAACAAATACCTTCAAAATGGACCTCTACTCAGCAGCAGACAGTAATCCCAAATCCAATTTGCACCAACATGTCAATTTCACGTGTCAAGTTATGTCACGGTGACCTGTCAGTCACCAACACTGCATCGTGTTGACACATAATGGAACGTTATTTCGTCCGGTAAGGTATTAGTTTTTACATAATCTACGGTATGAAACACTGTATGCGTGTTGTTAAGACTCAATAGGTACCCGTAGTGCTCGCCGACATAGCGCGCCCAATTTCGGGTGTAAAAAAATGGCGTCTGTTTTAATTGAAAATTCGTAAAATAGTCCGTAAAATACAAAGAAATAGTCCATGTTCGCGGAGTTAAAATGCGAACAGAACTGATAAGTTATAGGTCCGTGGCGTTCCTACTGTTTACGAGTTTGCGTATACCGTTTTGGAAATAACCAAAATCGACATTATTTCCTGTCCGATCTGGCCCATTATCGAACTCATCCGAGACCTTATGGTCTTATACAATCTGAGCATGTTTGATTAAGATTGCTCAAGTAATGTGGCCTCTATCGTATAAACAAGCTAAAAGTTGACGACAGACGAAGGACGACAGACACCGGACGCCGGACGAAAAGTTGTCACAAAAGCTAAAAAGCGAACAATAATACCATATTTTGGCTATAAGTACCTGAACACATTATAACAGTAGGTAGATAACACAACACGAGTCGGGCTACAATGTTGAACCCAAATACAGAACTCTAAATGGAAATCCGTCGATATGTATATAATGTTTAAAATTCCTCATGCATTTCGCTTTAAGTCGAGTAAGAAAAATAAGTTTCAACTAACATTACGTTAATTGTGTTATTCATTTTCATAACGGTCGTTCATATATGAAAACCTATCCCTTATATGTTTAAATATTTCAATTATTGATGACAAAAAAAGTAAATTGTATTCATAAGTTCAACATATTAAAACATCCTTTTATCTTTTGTCAGTTGAGTGCCCAGTTGGCGGGAAAGGAGAGATACTCCTTATTTCTATACACCTACAAGTTGCACCAAATTCTATTGTTTAACATATTTGAATGCTAACGCTTACTATTATTTAATCGATATTTCATTTTTACCTTAGCAAATAAAACACCCACGTCGTGTCTTGTAATGTCGATCGAATTTATAAATGTTGATAAAATAAACAGTGGAGTGTCGGTAAAGTTATACAAAGAGTATTTGAACCGCGGTTGTTTGTATCATGCAATACATTCAACCAAGCACAATGTTAAATACATGCTACGAAACCTCTGTTGAACTGCTAGTGAAAGAAAAACACCTAAATAACCTTTAATACTTAAATTAGTTTTCCCATGCAAATAATATGCACACCTCTTGCAAAACCGTTTATCAAACATTCAGTCGGTTTCAAAAGGGTATTTTTAACTGAGTCGCCATACGATGCAAGTTACAATAGCAATAGGCGTATTAATAATAATTTATAATACTGTATACGCGCTCTGTAAATTGTATAATCAAAAAAAATATGCAGATATAATGAATAACTGTAATAGCAAATGAATACCTATTATATTAGTAAGCAGGTCATCTGGTTTGTGCAACTTAATACGTAATTGGTTGATATAACGATCTAACAAATAGTTTATCGAACAATACATGTCTTTCAATTTAATAGTTGGCTAAATATTATACTGCATGTATCTTTATTTAAGTTATATGCACTTGGTTATACAGGTGAGTTGACTGACAGGCATTATAACAGATTACAATTATTGTCCAATTGTCAGCTACGATAACGATATGTTAAAACTCAACACATTTTACAAACCTTAAATTCATATCGATCTTGAACTTAACATTATATTATACTTTCTTATCAAACAAATTATTAGTAGTTACTATTGAGGCTGAACAACAAACAAGATTTGAAATGGCGTGCGTTTTCTGCAAATACATATTATAAACAACAGTGTTCAGCGCTGCAAAGCACTAGTTGGATACATTTTGTCGTAAACATAAATGTTGAATAACACAATGGTGACATGAATTAATCAATCGATATTTTGACAATGTTTTATACGTGAATGACGTTATTAATAAGCGAGATTTAAAACTAATCATTGAGCGTATAGACTCTTGACTATGTCGTATTTGGACTTGTTGTGTGGTTTCCATGAATGCAGCCTTCAACTTTTAGCGTTATGGTCATGCGCATGCGCATTTTGACACCATGTGCATATTGATCACAATTACAGAAAGTAACTGACGCAGGTGGCCCTGGAATGGGTTCCATTTCAATCCTATCCTCATTGAGACAATTATTGCAATCAACATCTGTTAATAATGTATCCAACAACAGAATATATAAGCCCGAAATAACTATTGATTCTATTGATTCAATACCATGCATTTTAGCACAATGTAATAATATGACAAATCATAAAACGATTTTTTAAACAGTGGTTTAAAATAATAAAATTAGTTTAGGGTTGTCATGGTTACGTCTTTTAAAGGTATGTCTGGCAACACCGTTAATACTTGCTTTAACTATTTTCAAACTTGTGTAGCACATATTTATAATCAAAATAACCCTATGCACTATTGCACTATTGTTATGAGTGGTAGCAGCAGTGTCATCAACATAACCGCCCATGATGATATCGCAGCGCCATTTGTTTACAAATTGCTAGCGAAATGAAAGGTGAACGATGCTGTAATTGTTTTCTATAGCAACTGTATGTACGTATTATTATTGTCTATTGATCTAATAAAGTATACTTTGGTCTAGTATATATTTTATCTAGCAGTGTTTTATTACAGTTCTCATTTTAAATTGAAAATTGTCAAACTAGTTGAAACAGTTAATGTAGACGTTCTAAAACTTGCATAATATTACATCAAATTCAGTTTCAAACATTATCCGAAAATATGCATCCTACTAGAAGCTCTGATAATCAGTGGTAACTAGTGGAATTTTGAAAAGTCGGTATAATGGTGTAGTAATGAAAGTAGTACAGTTTATAATAAGAAATGTGAAGATGACATTGTAAATCCTACGTCAACCTTCCATAAGTTTGCAAAACAAAGTCACATGATTTTAGCATACCGGACCTTGAAACTGCTTCTACCTAAATCCTTAAAGGTGGTCGGTGACCGTTGATGTTTGTCTCCAATCTTGTTGTGTCGTGCATTGACTATCACAACCTGACTTCTATGGTGATGTGATTTATAAACTTCGTAAGATTCTTGGTCATGATCACTTTCATACTATCTTTGTTAAACTTGTTAAAAAGTTTATTAAAAGAGGTTATGACCCTATCATTTTGCAACGTACTGCATGCTTGGTGGTGGACCCTTTTACAGTTCGCCACTATGCTTTCCTTTTTAATTGTACGATGACCGGACAGGCTGTGGACCCTATGATGACGCCTACCTAAAGCCCATTGGGACGGTAGCGTTTGATGTTTGTCCATGATCTTTCTTGTCGTGCCCTTAATGGTGTATTCTCTTACTGCTCTGGCTTCTGCCAAGTCATTGAGTACCTTCATTGTGGCTTTCTAGGCTACTGTTTTTTTGTATTATATTTACACGAGCATATTAAAATTTTTGTGTTTAACTTATATTGCCTGTTGATGCTGCCTTGTTGGTTAGAGATTAGATCATGGCGGGGATTTCTTTATTTACACTGTCCTGTTTTAATGGGATGACAGTAGGGTAAGTGTGAGGTTTGGTGCACCCTAGAACCGGTTTAAACCCCCAGTGGCCTACTTTGCCACTGACCGTTCCAAGGCGGTAGCCCTATTGTCAACCCTTTTGTGTTTGTGATGTCGTTTGTATTTTTTATTACTTTTGCCTTTTCGTTTGTCTGTTTGCGTGTTTGTTTTTGTGTTTTGTGGTTGACTGTCGTCCTTGAATGCTGCTTTCCCTGTCCGATATTTTTATCCTTCTTTATTCTCATGTTGTTCTGGCTTCTGCCAAGTCATTGATTACTTTCTTTGTGGCTTTCTGGGCTTTTGTTTTATATCTTATCATCTTTGTGTTATACGTATATTGCCTACTGATGCTACATAGTTTGCTTAAGAAATAGAACATCGTTTACTGTGAATTATCGTTTAATATATCACGGTTTGGAGTTCAATTGTAATCACTAATTTCACGAGCCCGAAGGGCGAGTGAAATTATTGTTTACAATTGAACGACAAACCGTGATTTATTATAGATAATTCACCGTAAACGATGTTCTATTTCTATTCTAATACCCCTAAAATGTGAAAATAACGCACACCTCTGAAATCTTTCGCATTGCTTTGCTTACTCTCCTAACGTTGCATACGTTACAATGCGCAATCCGCAATGCGCAATGCTTATTCTCCTAACGTTGCAAAAATTACAGTGATTTATCGTTCAATATAACGAGATATTTTAAACTAGGCTATATAGTGCGGGTGTATTAGAATTGAGGATATAGCATGGCGGGGATTTCTTTATTTACAATGCATCCATTTATTGGGATGACATGAGAATTGGGTAAGAGTGAAGTTGGTATACCCAAGAACCTGGTTCAAAAAGAAACAGAGGCCTTGTTTACCATTGACCTTTCCGTGGCGGCAGCCCTATTGTCAGCCCTGTTATGCGTGTTATGTCATTATACCATGGCTTAAATTTATAATTGTAATTATAATTTTAATCGTTGTTTGTTTCTATGCGTGTTTTGATTTACGGTGGTCCTTGAATGCCATTTTTTCTGTTCGACATGTATATCGTATATTTACGTTTTATGATCAAACTGACCAATAAATCAAACATATATACGGTTGTCTTGTTATTAGCGATTATCTCACGTATAACAACATGCGTTTAACTATTCTATCACTTAATTGCAAGCTCTTAATGTCCCGAATAGTTACAAAAGCACGTATACGTCTTCGAGATAGAACGATAAAAGGTACACCGTTCTTAACAGACATGTTTGGGACATCACACATATCACTTAACAGGCACATCGCATACATGTTTGATATTTAAATCTACTTTCGCACTAGTGTTTAACCCATCGCCCCATGATCGAAAAGTCGTGGGTTCGACTCTCGCCATGAATATATGTGTTGTGTCCTTAAGCAAGGCACTTTATGCAATTGCTTAGTACTGGTTCTACCCAGGAAGACATCGAGAGCGATTAATGTTACGGGTAAAATTTAACAAGAAAGGAAGTAAAACCATCAACAACTTTTTTTTGAATATAAAAAGCACATTTATTCAAATACTACAAAGAAAAATATTCACTTACAGATAATACATAAAATGGATCCAGTATTTATTTTAAATCTGATATACGAATAAAGTCCAAATAATATTAGCAAGTATCCCTTTAATCTAAATTATCAATTGTCCCTTTAATCAAAGTTGTCAAATGTCCCTTTAATCCAATTTCACTTAAAGTCTTTCCTAGTTGATTAATTAATTATAGTCCATATGTCCAAATAATCAAATGTCACTATATGAGCACAATATTTTTTATCCTCTCACAATATCTTTTAATTCACAGCATCCAATACTACGTAAATCCTCAATTACAATAATGAACCAAATACATCACTTTGAATATTAATACTGAAACCCCCTCCAAGTTTTACTAAGGCCAGCTTTATATATCAACTTGGAATATTCTAGATTAATGAACGTCCTGTAACAATCTACTCATCTTAGTATGTAAACAATAATTTAGAAATTACTAGAAGTTTGGCCTAAAAATAATACACAATAGTACTCACTCCATGCTATTTATATATATGTTATAAATAGAAACAACTTGAAAGCCAGAATCAATAAACATGTACGCTTATATGACATTATATGCATGAGGTTAACATTAAATTAAGTTTAGAGTATTTCGTTACAATCGGTGTAAAATAAATACGTCTAAACTAATAGTGTTTAACATGTTTAAAGAAGAAACTATTAGATTCAACCATATAACTGATGCCAGATTTTTAAACTATTGAGGACATTGATAGCTGAGAGTACAATATATATATACATATATATATATATATATATATATATATATATATATATATATATGTATATATGTGTGTATAGTTTTAAAGACACCAGTTTATTGGGTCAAAAATGATTTTTACACTCGATATATTGGGTCCTTACCTTGCTATTGGGTCTTCAATCTGCCTATTGGGTCTTGACCCAATTATTCAACGACCCACTAATACATGCATGTTTAACAGAATTACATTTACCTAATTAAGCCTCTCGCACATAACTTATTTTACAAGTTTATTGGGCCCTTGAGCAGGGGTTATCTCCCCTTGATAATTTGTTAAGTGTGTATATATATACTGTTTATCCAATCAGAGTTCAGGTCAGAGTTCAGGACCCAATACATTGGGAAATTCACAATGACCCAATAAACTAGTGATGCGGTATACATATATTTTTTAACAAGACCCAGCAAAAATGTTGGGTCAGATCCAGTATTATGGTTTGAGAATAAAAGGCGTTAACAGTTGAATTACCCGTTAAGTTACGACTATATAGGGATACATAAGTACCCGTAGGTGTACTTAATTCATAAAACAACAACAACAACGTAAATACACACTATTTCATGGTGGTCCCAATAAATGTGTTCAAATTGAGAGACCCAGTATCCTGGTGACTTTAAGTTATATATATATATATATATATATATATATATATATATATATATATATGCACACACACACACATATATATATATATATATATATATATATATATATATGTCCGTTGTGAGTTCCAATTATCTCCCTTTATTATATTTACTGAATAGTATCCCCAAGATCCGGCACCTTTCATTGTCACTGTCTCAATATAGCTGTGTGTGGTTGAATGCTTAAATGTGGCCCACTCATATGAGCTATAGTTGTATGAATGTATGCGTCTATATGTTAATTGTGCCTCCAGACGAGTGTGTTATGATGTAGAGATACAGTTCATAAACGTGTGTTGCAGCTACCTTTTTTAAGGAGTAAATTCATACGCTTGATTTCTGTGTATCTCGTCATAGCTAGGCGCCCTGCCGTAGTTGTCTGTCCTTGGTAGTTCACAAATGTTTCTCCCTATATATATATATTTTAATTATTTGTTTGCTTTAAAAACCTTTATTGGGGACATATGAAACCACGACACAGAGATAAGGCTTAGGTATACAGCTGTGAAAACATAAAAGTTCGGTGGTGGCGTGCCGTTAAATTCCAATTCGTCTAAACTCCGACTTCATTCCGTCCGTTACACTTTTTTTAAATTATTTTCTTCTAATTTCGTGCCTTTGATGGGGACGTAAACTGCTCGGTCCCGTGTATCATCTGAGCACATTAAAGAACCATAGGAATAAATTCGTTAGAAAGTTTAGAGCAGGATTCCGGATTTCTATTCAGCATTGCCTCTCTTTGGGCGGCTCTAAATAACCTATATTGTGTTGATGAGCCGTTAAAAAACATTCAATTCAATATTTCGTCACTTCTCACTCTTTCTGACTAATATTTACATACATTCAGTCAAATAAATTGTTTTAATTTCAAAAGTAAGTGCTAAAATGCTGTAAAACTCCATTCAAATCAAATCAAATGAGTCGTCTCCGTGCCGAATGGCTAACAACGTTGCGTTGTAAACCTTCGTCTCTCACCGCTGCGGGTTCGAATCCCACTTGGAGCTTGACTTGTTAGTGAGGAAGTATCGATTCTTACGGATGGCGGGAGGTGTACAGTACTGATTCTACCCAGGAGAAGTAATGATTATTTTGATTAAAACGTAATGGTTATTTTGTTGTATATGCAATGTTAAAATCTGTCACTGGTATATTATAATTGTCATATATTTGTAATGATGAAAAACTGTAATAGTTTAAGTCTACAATTATCTATCTATCTATCAGTCATGTAACATATAACTGCTAGTTAGTGCTAATCACAATGGCGATATCGCGGAGTGATAATAGTAGTTATCAGATTATGTGATACGATAATTCAAACAGGAATTAAACAACCCTGTAAAATATAATGTGAAATATACGGATCATCAAATACGACTTTGAATTTTTACTTTACATTCTTCTGGTTTTTGTGCTTTTTTTTTTTATCGTTCGTAAATGTTTAAACATAAAAAGATACAAGGCAATCTTGATTTTTGAAAAATTCACGGCGTCCCGTTATATTTTCTACATAACTTGCATTTGTTCAAACATTACTATTAATTATAAGAAAAGTATAACGCGAATTGCTTTTGCATATTACTTACTGTTGATAATATTGCACCAATAATAGATTTAAACCTATCTAAGAAACAAATGAAAACTCAAAAGTGTATTTAATTATAATTTAAGCATGTTTAAAGTCAAAACGATACTGGATTAATAAATCGAGACTCATGTTTTAATGCTTCATATACCGTTTGTCCGTTTAAATGTAATCATTGACAATTGGCAATTATGCTGTTATTTGTACATAACGGTGTTATATGTATTTAACGAGATCTAGAAGAGTGAATGGTTTCAGTCTAAATAGAAATAAACACCGAGTTATATATATATATAATTTACATATTTTGAAAATCCGAACTCTATAGACGCAATATAAACAGCTTTAACCAGCCAAGCCAAAACCTAAAACTGGAACGTCGAACTCATAATTCATTTTACGCATATTTAATCTCGGGTATTTTAAGTACCCGTGAATAAACATATACCTTTAATCGGCACATATACATTATTGTATGACCTGAACACATAGATAGGGTTTGGATGAACCATTTTGTAGTGTAATTTTGCCGTTATTTTGCGGGTTAGTGCCTTTAAGGTGCATGTTACTTACTCGGTTGAGAGTTTTTGTTAAGTCATACACATTAACTTAGATGATTGTATTCCTAACAGTTGCACATATAATTCAAATAGAGTGGGCTTCTATCACACAACCAGAATGTATCAGCCATAAAGTATTACATGAATTACTAGTAATGATTTATACAGCAAAACTGACCGAGTCCTCTAGTTTTGCAGTCCAATCTATTTCAGTTACAATAATTAAATCGTACAAACAATGCTCCTAGTTTAGTACATATGCATGTTTATTTCACACCTGTATGATTCTAACCAATTTTTTTCTGTCTTTTTACCCATGTGGCAATCCCATATTTACATTATTGTACTCAAAACAGTTGCTTTAATACAAAAATTAATATCATTTAGACGCGTACCCAGCAGACAGAATCCATATTTGGACTCGGCTTCGCCTCGTCCAAATATAAATTCTGTCTGGTGGATACTCGTCCAATAAAATTCAGTATTATACTAATCACTGCTAAATAACCTCATATTATTTCACAACTTTATAATTCTAACCAATGTCATTCTGTCTTTTTACCCATTTGACAATACCATACTTTCACTATTGTACTGAAAACAGTTGCTTTAATACTACTACAAATCTATATCATTTTCATATTGTACTCCATCTGGTATCTAGAGTCCAATAAACCTATATTCAGTATATGTGAAGTCCAAAAAAGCCATATTCCGTATTTGTACTATGGGATCAGATGTGGAGTCCAAAACATCCATATTCCATATTTGAACTATGGGAAGATAAATGTAACAGTAGAAATCAATGTGTCAGTAACGATTTACCTCATACTTTTATTTTAATTGAAATTGAATTGAAACGGTACTGTTTTGATGCTGTACGTGTGTTTTTCAAATTCCATTTTACACAGTTAATAAATGTTGAAAGATGTATTGTGCTTGCTCTGTTCAATTAATAGCAGTACTATCAAGTTGGAATTCAAATGTACAACATTTGTTTAGATAGTGAGGTGTGAAATAAAGAGGTAATAAGTACAATACTGAATTCAATTGGAATCGTACCTAGCAGACAGTACTCAGTATTACAAACTCAACACACTGTTAAATAACCTCATATTGATTATGAATCTGAAACATAGTTTGATTGTTTTTATTCGAATTTGGATTGTCACTCATAATGCTTCCAGATCACCTCCGGGCCCCGTGTGGTTCCCGGGCAAAGAATAGGGTCACCGCAGATCCCTTAGAGGGGTATGCAGAGGGGTAGACCCCACCACACTCCCCACCAGTCAAATTTATGTTCATTTTATCATTGTTTGTTCATGCTCATTAAAGGTCTTCATCATGACCCCTGCATTGTTTCAGGTGCCATTTCGCTCAAATCTCTAGAGCAGTGACAGAAAACAATAAACGTGGCTCCATCGTAAATGGAGTGTCTACAGTAGAATTTGCAGCAACTCTGCAGATCTGCAGGTAAGAAGGTTCTAGGTCCATTTTCCACATTTTATCAAAATGTAAATAGAGGATGAGCCTGGCATGTTCATTCCTGATAGGCGCCATATAACCTTTCATTTGTTGGTGCTCCTTAAAACCCAATTAAATTAATTTTTTAGATCACCTCCAGTCCCTTTTGTTTGAATATACTTTAAACTAATCAGAATCAAGCTTCGGTTTAAATATGCTATGTTTTCAAATATGTACAATATCTGTTGACTAGTTTAAAGAAAACGATGTTGTTATGAATATCTGAACGCGAACAACCGAAGAATGAAAAGTAACAAATGCATAACAAATCGAACGTTCAAAGTCGTGTTTGGTGTTCCGTATAAATCATAAATTACAGGTTGTACTTAAATAGTTTAACCGTATGCGGGTTTGTTTAATATATGGCATGACGTTAATGTATTACTTAGAACATCGCGTGTAAAGTTTCTCCATATAACCAGACAGCGAAAGACAGAAATGGACCTGAAAGTTATATCTGTTATATTTTTATTTTACGCTGTGGATGGAGGTAAGAGATTATGACTATTACTACAAAACACACACGCACGCAAGAATGTCGCGGAGACTTTTAGGTCTCCTGTGCGCAATAATGGGTTTTCTAGACAGCATTTTGCTCAGACGTTCTGACTCCTCTATGTATGACCAGTGTTTATTAATAATCTGTTTCACATTGGGAAGGTCAGGTCGGTATGTAAGAATGAATGAATGAATGGGGTTTTACGGCACGTCGACACATAAATAGGTCATATTATGCGCAAAAACTGATGAATGATGATGAAATGAAGGATTAATTAAAAATTAATGTAAATGTATAAAGATATAACTATTTACAAGTAAGGGATGATATGTTAGTAATATAAACTATATATGCAAACCAACAAATACCCGAAAACGGGTATATAAAGAAGTAAATATATACAAGAACATATTATAATGATTTATATAGTCTGACTTCCTTCAGGAAATCTAAAACTAGACTAAAATCTATAGTATTACATATGTCGGTAATAGTATTAACATTGTAGTACCTTTGACGCATAGGATCAAAGTCTACGCATTCCAGCAATATGTATTTGACCGTTAACGGTGTAAAGCAGGGTATACATTCTGGTAATTGCTCACCTTTTAATAAATATGAATGAGTATAACGTGTATGCCCTATTCTGCACCGGGCTAGGACAATTTCCTCTCGACGAATGGGTCTACTAGAAGAACGCCATTCTCCGAGTAACGGTTTAATTGAATGAAGTTTATTGTTAACTGACAAATCCCAAGCGGTTTGCCAAGAGTTACGAATATATGTGTTAATACAACTTTTAAAATCAGTATAAGGTAATTTGGTATTAGATATATGTAAATATAATGCTGCCTTAGCAGCACTATCAGCTCTATCATTACCACGTATTCCTACATGGCTTGGAAGCCTGCAGAAAATAATAACATTATCAATTATAAGAGAATTGTACTTTTTTAAAAGTTGAAGCACAACTGGGTTATCATGTTTCATATTACCCAGTGCTTGAAGAGATGAAAGAGAATCAGAAAATATTACAAAATGGTCATCATCAGATTCCTGAATATAATTTAAGGCAAGTTCAATTGCCTTAAGTTCAGCTGAAAAGATAGAGGCCTTGTCAGGCAGGCGGCTCTTTATGCTGTGTTTGTGAATAACAGCTGCTGCAGCTACCTTATCTCCATCTTTAGAACCATCTGTAAGCACGAAAGGTAAAGTTTGCTCTGAACTGTTTGTCTTCGACTGGTATTCAAGGTATTGTTTTTTTCCCCATCTATTAATTTATTCAAACATTTTCGTATTCCCTCGGGGATCCAGTGCTTTTTGAAAATTTTAAAAATATTTTGTAGAGGAATGTATTTTCTCATCCTTATAAATATATATACTGAAAGGAAAAAGAAACGCAGGGTGCGTATTTCCGCTATATATTGTATGTTTAATATGCTACTGCTAATCGAATGGTACAGGGCGACATTAGGCCTGTCCTTTTAGAAAGAAGGTTTAAACAGCACTGAACACACCAATGGTTACTCCTTTAAAGTTTCATTATCGTCAGAATGCGCATTTGGCTCAAGCAGGTGAGCAAACTTAGGCTTTAAATGTTGCAATCACTTAACATTAAATACTGTACTGAACTGGCTCAATTTTTTAAAGAGGAACTTCAGCATTTATGAATTTCTTGATACAACGTGTACTGTGATTAAAACGTCTACAACATCACAGTTGTGTCCTTTCTCTAACTAACTGCACTTTGTTTTTTACAAAACATCTTGGGATTTCCTTGGAATAAATATGGAATTAAGTGTGCAGTATATGCAATATATAGCGGAAATACGCACCCTGCGTTTCTTTTTCCTTTCAGTATATAATTATCATATCTTAGCATAGGGCGACATGTCGTTAATATCACATCTTAGCATAGGGCGACATGCCGAGAATCTCACATCTTAGCATAGGGCGACATGTCGAGAATCTCACATCTTAGCATAGGGCGACATGCCGAGAATCTCACATCTTAGCATAGGGCGACATGTCGAGAATCAAACATCTTAGCATAGGGCGACATGTCGAGAATCTCACATCTTAACATAGGGCGACATGTCGAGAATCTCACATCTTAGCATAGGGCGACATGCCGAGAATCTCACATCTTAGCGTAGGGCGACATGCCGAGAATCTCACATCTTAGCATAGGGTGACATGGTCGAGAATCTCACATCTTAGCATAGGGCGACATGTCGAGAATCTCACATCTTAGCATAGGGCGACATGCCGAGAAAAAATACGCGTACTACTTTAATTATTATTATGAGTATTATACTATTATTATGTAATGTGGTTTACATTAACTGGGGACTGGAGTGCTCCAATGGATAGCACGGTGCCTTTGGAAACGGAGGACCTGGGTTTAAGCCTCTCCGGCGCCACTGAGTATCATCGGTGTGTTTTTGGGCACTTTACCTTAGCCTCGTCTGTCGGATGGAAAAGTAAACCGGGCGGTCCCGTGTATCAGAGTCGTCGAGCACCCTCTCTCTCTCTCTCTCTCTCTCTCTGTCTGTCTGTCTGTCTGTAATTGATGAACAGTTCAACAACGTTCAATTCAATTGATATGCATTAACTCATTTGACGGACAATACTTCGTGTTCATAAACTTTCTACTTCCTTTGTTCGCAACTCCTTCACGAAGCAATAATGTACTTGTTCACACATTTGCATTGCTATACTTGTAAATCATAATAATGTTGAGTATGTCATCTAAGATTGCATACTTATCAATATATTTGCATTAAATTTGACCCCTGGGGTTGCCGGGGTAGAATACAACCACTGCAAACACACCGTCACATGCAGAGGGGTAGGACCCACACACCCCATTCATATTCATTTTGTAATTTTTTGTTCATGCTCATTAAAGGTCTTCATCATGACCCCTGCATTGTTTCAGGTGCCATCTCGCTCAAATCACTAAGAGCAGTGGCAGAAAAAACAATAAACGTGCTGGCTCCAGCGTAAATGGAGTGTCTACAATAGAATTTGCAGCAACTCTGCAGTTCAGGGTGAAAAGGTCCTAGGCCCATTCTCCATATTTTATCTCGATGTACATGGAGAATGAGCCTCGCATGTTCATGCCTGTTAGGCGCCATATAACCTTTCATGTGTTGGTGCGCCTTAAAACCCAATTCAATTCAATTTAATTCAATTTGATTGTACGTTGACATTATCATATTTTTCGTATAGATCTAACCATTGCTTATCATTTTAGTTGTAGGTTCCAGCTTCACTTGCTATAGTTGCACATATACCCTGTCTTCCGACCCCACTATCAACTACGACTGTGTTACTGAGCCCTGGAATGTAACGCGTAGCGCTCCGCTCAGCTGCCAGGAACCATATCAGTGCGTCACCAGGGCGATATTCAACCAAGGTAATATTGCATTTCCACAAATGCTTGCATTGAACTGAATTGAATGTTGTTTAACGTCAACACAGTATAGGCTATTTAGAGCCGCCCCAGAGAGAGGGGAAGGATACATAGGAATCCGGGAACAGTGCCTACTCTTATTATCGAATAGATTCCTATGGTTCTTTAACATGCTCGGAGGATATACCGATACACGGGACCGTCCGGTTTACGTCCCCATCCGACGGACGAGGCTAAGGGAAAGTGTCTTGCCCAAGAACAATGAATGAATGAATGAATGGAATGAATGAATGCTTGCATGAATGAATGAATGAATGAATGAATGAATGAATGAATGAATGGTGTTTTCCTGCACGTCGACACATACACAGTGCGCAAAAACTGATGAAAGATGAAATGAAGTAGTAATTAAAAAAATAATGTAAATTAATGTAAATGTATAAAGATAAAACTATTTACAAATAAAGGATGATATGGTAGTAATATAAACTATGCATATATGTAAATCAACAATGCCGTCAACGGGTGTGTAAACAAGGAAATATTTATAAGAACATTTTATAATGATTTATAAAGTCTGATTTATTTCAGGAAATCGAAAACAAGACTAAAATCTATAGTATCAAATAACTCTTTCCTAGTACCTTTGCCGCATAGGATCAAAGTCTACAGATTCCAACAAGATATGTTTGACCGTTAACGGTGCAAATCAGGGTATACATTCTGGGAACTGCTCACTTTGTAATAAATATGAATGCGTATATGTATGCCCAATCCTGCACCAGGCTAGAACAACTTCTAGACAATGGGTCTACTAGAAGGACGCCATTCTCCAAGTAACGGTTTAATGAAATAACGCCTTCCGCGCGATAACTTCGAAACGCATGCAACTTCATAGGATTATTGCCCTTGGTGAGCGGAAGAACTATATTGC
Source organism: Cyrtodaria siliqua (assembly GCA_037043455.1). NCBI lineage: Eukaryota > Metazoa > Mollusca > Bivalvia > Adapedonta > Hiatellidae > Cyrtodaria > Cyrtodaria siliqua. The sequence goes on from JAWPHD010003987.1 coordinate 28,006, forward strand.
TTTTGGGGTATGTAGGTCATTAAGGTCACATTGACCTTGTAATGACACATTATTGAGAAACACTTGTTTCTATTAGACCTACAATCTTGAAACTTTACAGAAATAGTAACCGTGTTAAAACAACAATCCCTATTGATTTTATGGTTAGTAGGTCGAATGTCAAGGTGACTGTGATCTGTTCATGACTCATATTAATTATACGGCTAATAGGGCCAATATTAAGGTCACAGTGTCGAGAACATTAAAAATGCATGCATACAAAAATATTAAACCGTTCAGTCATTGTGCCCTGATCATGAAAACTGTGTTATTCATGAACTCCTATTATTTGCTGAAACAAAATTGAAACTTTATATAGATAGTGCTCTTGGTTATACAACAAACCGTTTGTATGCTCCCGTCGTATATTGGGTGGGGTGGGGTGAGGGGTTGGGGCTAGGAACTAGGGGCATCTATAAACCATGAGCCAGACAATTTTTCGCTACCATCTCAGGTGGCAAATTCTTACTGGTACCATGTCATGGAATACTTTGTAGAGAAAGAAAAATCCATGATAGCAGTTCCAACAGGGTAGCTGTTTCCTGTTATTAGAGTTAGTTTTTAAATAATAATCAGGTTTCTTTAAAAAAAATCCTTTTCTCTGAAACATAAAGTGCTGGAGGTCTAATATTTTGCATATGGCATAGGCTTATGGCCTGCTACAAAAACTGGTGACCCTGGGGTTATATTTGGCCCCGCCCAGGGCTACTTATTTACATAGAGTTATATAGGACAATCTTTTAAAAACAAAACTTTTCTTGAACTACAAGAGCTAGACGTCTAATATTTTGCATGTAGTCTAAGCGTTTAGTCCTCTACCAAATTTGCTAAGATGGTGACCCTGGGATTATAGTTGGCCAAACCCCAGGGGTTACATATTTACATATAGTATATATAAACATCTTTAAAAACAATCTTCTCTGAATCTACCAGAGATATACGTCTAATATTTTGCATGTAGCATAAGCTTATGGGTCACACTATTACATTGAGTAAAGTCATTACAGAAAAGCCTTTAAAAAGCTCCAAATATACATGAGCTTTGTGTCTAATAGTTTGCATGTAGTATAAGCTTAATAAATTTTACCCCAGTGTCACCATTTGAACAAACTATAACTGTCACCATTTGAACAAACTATAAGTTATAGTTTGTTCAAATGGTGACACTGGAGTAAAATTTTACCCCAATTTTACCCCAGTCACAGGTTTACATAATAATAATCTTTATTTCCTCCATTTATAGGAGAGCATATATAAACAGTGATGCATATAGAACAAAAGTACAGTAATTTTAGATGTCAAAAATATTAAATCAACATATTTACATAATGTATAGATCAGTATTTAAATTTAATTATGCGCATTCACTCCTTTCTACGTGTTTGAAAACCGTAGTAATAATACTCGGCTGTATCACAATATCATAAAGCACTAAACATGTTAGCTAACCATTGTGTATGTTAAATAATACAACAATATTTGTCCAAAATAGTAACAATGTATATGTAATTATCTATAAGGACAAACTTTCACCTATGGTTGTGACCTGCTCAGTAGTATTTAACTGAGTAAGTGTCATCCATCGGGATATTTTACTTTGTTTTGAATATGTATATACAACGAGCCTGTTCCCTGTAATGAAGCCTTGCCGAAACGAAATGCAAGAGTTCATAGGGATATGAGATGACTCCTTGTGACTATATCTGGTTATCTATATATAAACACTGTTTTACCCGTTCTTACAAAAACATTTTGTGAATAATGTTTATGATAATTATAAGTAAATGATCACTGTTATCAATATAGTAGTAATGACCTAGGCCAGCAATTAAGTCATAAAGTTGTTCAGTTTGGCCTTTCGATATGAACTTACAATATGTATCAAAGCCAGCACAGCTTAAGATAGCTGTCCATAGTGCATTTCTTAGCGCATTGTTTACAGTGCATACATTAACAATATGTGTAATTTTATTATATATCATTCTGTTGCACTTTGGACATTTTTCCGGGCGGCTGAATGATAATAATTGACCCAGTACACGTATCGCTGTTTGACATTGTAGTCTTAATCCCGGTATTTTTCTACTTAATTGCCATATTCGACATTGAGCATTTATATTAAAAAATATTTAACACCTGATCTTCTGTCATCATTGAGGCAAGTCTTGATGACATTTGTATAGATTCTAATGCATATATTTTATTTTTTAAAACCTTCTTCCATGTACATTTTGTAGGAAAAACTGAGTGGTCAACAAAATTATGCAGATAGTTAATTAAATCATATTTAACAAGTAATCTGTATATATCGGGAATAAACCCATTTGTTTGTTTATCATCATTCAAATATCTCAATAATCTATTGACAAATATTTGTTTTGATACATACATGCAGGGTAATCTGCATAATTGTGAGAAAAATTGCAATTTTCTATAGTCAACTTCAGATTCAATTGACGTAACGCCTAGCGCATGCAACGCTACGTCTGTCCGAATATAACGAGGTAAATTCTGCATAAATTTAATACAAAAACGATGCCCTCGTTCTAATTGATTCAAGTCAGATATCGATAACGTGTTCCATAATTCACACCCGAACAGGGCTTTTGGAATAACAACCGATTTATAAATTGTGAGTGACGTTAATGGATTAAGCCCGTTAGGATGAATACCGCTATTAACAAGGCTTAAAAACGTACCTCTTAATTTCTTGTTTGATTCGCGCACAGAGTGTTCGATGTTTAAATATTTATCACATATAATACCAAGATGAGTGTATTGCTCAACTTCGGATATGCAATTATCGCCTAATATCCAACGTCGGCTGGTTCTCTTAAACTGAGAACTTGTTTCATTAAAAACTATAACGGCGAATTTCGACGGATTGTATTCAAATCGCCATTTCATGGCATAACTGTTACATACACGTAACATGTTATCAAGGCCGTTCTTAGAAAATGAGACCAATACCATGTCATCTGCTACTGTAGGTGAACCAGACGTTAAATTGAAGATGGACAAACCGTAACCGCTTTGTTCCAGCTCTCGTATGCGACCGTCTATGAATAATAAATACAATAAAGGTGAGCTTTTATCACCTTGTCTGGTACCCTGTAGAACACTAAACCACTCAGACATGCATCTTTGATTTCTAACACAACTCGTCATATTGCGGTACATATCAACAAAAGCAAGAAAGGGATGGATATATATATTTGTTTCGTAAAGCTTAACAAAAAGACCGCCGTGCCACAAACGATCAAAGGCTTGCCTAGAGTCTAGAAAACAAGTATAAACTTTACTGTTATTTTCTTTTCCATAAAGAATGCATTCTCTAAGCGAGAATGATGTCATTGTGGTCCCCAGTTGTTCTTAAAATCCCCCCTGTTGAGCACTTATAGTTTGCAATATTTTCATTTTGGTTCTACCAAGTAAAATGTTTTCATAAATTTTAAGTAGCGTAGGAGATAAAATGATGGCCCTATAATTATTAGGATCATCTTTACGCTTTTTGCCGCCCTTGTGAAGGGTAATTATAATGCCCTTATTCATTGTCAGGGGAGTATAAGATAGTTTTAACATGGCAGAATATAGATTTGATAGGACATTGATTATAATGTCACCTCCATATATAAAATGCTCATAATATGCGTTATCAAAGCCGCAAGCTTTGCCACGCTTACATGAACGTATGGCTGCCTCTACGTCAGAAGGCGAAAACCTTACAACTTCAATCAAGGAACTAGTATGTGCTAATTCAGGCAACAGCGTTTTTAATTTGGTATCTATATAATTTTTCCATTCATCATCGTATTTTGGATTATCAAACGGTTTATATAAATCTTTAAAGTAGTGTTGCCATTGCTCTGTTATGCATTGGGGATCTCGGTATAAGACGCCATTAAATTTAATTTCAGCACCTGCTCTACAATTTGATTGTTTGCGTCGTCTATTGACTAATTTCCAAAATTGCTCTTTGTCAATTTCTGCAGATTCATTTATCTCATCATCTAATTTCGTTAAATAATTTTGAGCGTGATATCTGTGAAGTTTTCTAAATTCACACTTTGCTTGCTTATAATGAGAGAAGCTTGGTGAGATATTACCTCGAGGTCTACCATCAATTAGCCATAATTTGCGTTTTACTTTCATAACTTTATGTGCATCTGTGAGAACAGAGTTCCAATAAGGCTTAAGAAAATGCCTGAACTTGGATTTTGGAAAGCAATTTTCTGAAGATTCAACTACTGTTTTAACAATGAGATGATACATTTTTTCAATGTCATCTTTAGTATTAAGATGTGCATTCTGGGCTTCAATTAGGTCAGTTGAAGCATTCAACATGTCCTGATATGCCTGAATGTCTGTTGGTTTTACTTTCCTCCAATTTATTCCAAATGCATGTGCTTGCGGCACTCTATTATCAACGGAGCTATACGGCATGTTTAATGTACATACTATAGGTCTATGTCTTGACGTATTTAAACAGTCGTCATCTAAGATTTCGCAATACAAATTACAGTATTCGCGTTCGACAGGAATCAATATATAATCTATTAACGATTCACTGCGTTCATCATAAGATACAAACGATGTTTTAGCGCCAACACATGTATCTAATGTGTTTATAGTCATGCAATTTGTATCAATCAGAAACTGATTAAAATACTGATCTCTGCCGTCAAGATTACCAAAGCTTTGATATCTGGCGTTAAAGTCCCCCATGAATATGACCATACCATGTTCAGAGTACATACTCCAAAGATTATATAACTTATCAATATAGTCTTTAAAGCTTCTGATCGGATGGTTACGACACGGAAGGTATACTTGAAATACGAACATATATTGAAATTTAGAGACCTGAAACTGTATACCCACTATCCTGTCATCATCGATGCTTAGTGGTGTAATGTATTGGTCATGTTTAACATGCCACATGATTGCAACGCCGCCTTTTCCAACACGTCTATTGCCTTCACCGGACTATTTTTGGTATAACGCGTCATATTATTAGTATTTATTATTGTGTTGCCTTTCTTACGCTTTTGACCATTTTTGGCAAAATTGTGTTTTCTCCCTTGGTTCTGGGATAATACAGTAGTAATATGCATTGCATTCGATTCGTCTGATTTTTCGGGAACCACACATTCTGCTGAATATTGGTTAGTGTCAGATACATGTTCGGAGCACTTTGAGGCGAGTCCGAAGCGAGGTCTCTTGTTTGTGACTTGCAGTTGTACACTTCTTTTATAAAATCTCTTCAGAGTAGGTTTAAGAACAGCATTATTTATCAAGAATGGGACTTTTGTCATGGCAAACAATGTATGGACTAATTGGGTATTCACATGAAGCGTTGGATAAAATAAGATGACTACTGTAGCTTTGTCAGCAGCCTTGTCAGCAGCCTTGACAGCATCTACATAGAGAAAAATAGTCCTATATAAACCATAGCACTCAAAGGCAATTACACCGTAGGTTAAGACTGTACAACAAACTAAATAAAAAATAAATAAAATTAAATAGTCAATGAATGGGACAATATACAAACATAAAGAGTGGTGAATACAGGATAAGCGACATGGAAGGGTCAGTAGGCAGTACGGTCTATTGGTTAACTTAAATAGATGTTATGTGTAAACAACCTCGCTATTAAACCTTCTTGACAAGACAGTGTAAATAAAAGTATATCCCTTCAAAAGGAAATCTTTAACAATAAAGTCAACACACAGGAAAAATAGTAAACGATACACTTAAGGACGAAAGTCCATGCACCTACCTCGCTTTACAGGGTTTAAATGGCCTATATTGTTAATTCTGAGTTGTTTATTTTACAAATATACACCCTTAATTCGCACAAAGTACTACCAAGAAAACCATATTATTGTAGTTTTCTGAGTATTTGAATGTGTACTATCCCAATATCCTGGGTACAGATCCTTATGTGTAAGTGTTTTTTTTGTTGCTGCTGTTTTTGTTTTAACTAACTTCAATATTATAACGAGATATGATACGAGTACTATTGATTATCTTTTATTATTCCAAACACTTTGCTGCCATTAACTGATATTACCAATCAAAACGTAGCAGTGGGATGGGCATATATAAGGCGTACAGACATGTTGCAACTCGTGACAGTCCAGACATACTACCGTGCCATTCTTCTCTTGGTACATTGGCTAGGGAGTATACTCCTTAGAACAACACACACATAAAGACATTTACTAGGAAAGAATGACTGTGGTGAACCCCAGACATTTGACTGTAACCGTATCATTAATACGGTTACAGTATTATTAAAATAATAAGGTTTTAGCATTTTAGAAGTATGCATTTCAACGCAGTCACTCTCCTTGAGCGCATACAGCCTGTGGCCGAGTGAATAGCACGATGGACTTGACATCCGGATTTATGTGGGTGGGGTAATTCAAACTGGTGTTAAACATCGTTAAAATAGACATACATTGCAATTAAAGGCATTGAAATAGACATATTATTGGATTTTGCGTTTGCATGTGATAACTATTGCTTTGTACATATTCAAAATGTCTTAATCATAATAAGTATTGAATAATCACTTATCAGTTAAACAAATAAATTGAGCAATCATTTTTAGCCGGGTTTTCAAAAACCGGCTTATAGACTGGCGAAAACCGGGCAGACTGCGGGCAGGCCTCGTTGTTATATCTCAGCATTACAATATTCGATCTCCATCAATTTTTAACAGCATCTTCCTATCACGAGGCCCTGACCATACCCTGAAAACGAGGTCACTGGCGAGTGGTGATTTTTTTTTGTTATATCCCAGCATTGATCTTCACCAAACTTTAACAACACTAGCACTGATCATACAGTGACAACTTACTAGTATATAATCATTAGAAATCGAGAGGTAAAGATCCAAAAGGAATGCTCCTGTAGTATTCGAACTGTTGGTTTTATTCAATGTGAGCTCTGACGGATAAATGTTAGTGAACGGATTATCAATATTGAGTTTGTCATCTAGATACCGAAATGTATTATTAAAGGCATCATTTATGTCACTCTGACAAACTAAACATAAACTATCTTTCATAGCAGTATAAAAACAAATCTGCGACAAGTTAGTACCCACAGGAATACCAACAACCTGGTGGTAAACTGTTTTATTATAAATATGTTATTGATTAAAAAAAGAACGTTCTACAAACATCAGCGCAAGTTCACATTTTATAGTTATCATTAGCGGCGTTTTTACGGAAAGCCCTGACATTAGTACAAGCAATGAAAGTTGTTCCATCTCTAGCAAAAGTCTTCTGTGTAAGCTGAATCAATTTACTTTGACCAGGTTATGTGGTAGAGTAGTGTAAAGTGTGGAAAATTCGTAGGTGCTTCGAGTAGATGCGTGGGTTTTCTTACAACTTATTTTTTTCAAGGACTTCTCCGGAGATTTCGATAGAGCAAAACAAGTTAATTCACGAGGTTTCAAAAAAACTTCCGCAATATTTTATAACATGTTCTTTAATTGCGAAAAGGCATTAAGTCAACAGTTTTGATACATTAATAGTGGTACATACACGCCATATTAAAAATTCTTAATCATATTTCGACAAAAGAAGCACGAGCAATCCCTCATTTTTTTGGAGTGTAAAAAATTCTTTAACACATGTATGTATCTTCATTTTTGTAAATGTTAACAGATTGTCATTTAAGATGATCTTCCTTTTCATCCATTTAAAAGCTGAACAGTTTACATGTAGTCAAAGGTGTGTCCAGATGTTCTCATGCGAATTTGTTTTTTAGTTGTTCTTGTATTTCTGGACAAAAAATGCGTGTTTCCCGCGAATGGCATGTTTACACAACGCTTACTCTCATTTTAGATTTCTATCAAGTACGGTCCGTGACGAGAACATGTCTACCAAAACAAAATATCTGCGAGGGAGAACGCTGCTGTGAAAGAAACGGCCCATATCCAGCATGTGAACACACGTGTCGGAACGACCTGTGCAATAATGAAAATCCCGAGACGTGGAGAGGTGGCATTAGTTCTGCAAGTCACAGTCACGTGGTCTCAGTGATGGTTCTGTGTCTGTGGACGTTAATTCAAGGCTGTGTTTGATTTTATGTTTCATTCTGGTATACATTTAATATGTGGATGAAATCGATAACAAAATAAAATTTTCGGCAAAATTGACACTGATCATTTATACACCTCACTTCTATAAACTCTGATTTTGTCACAACTGTTGTGTTTCGTCTGTCTGTCTGTCTGTCAATCTGTCTTACTATGCTGGTCGGTCGGTCTACAATAATTCAATATTATTCATGTAAACATAATATCAGAAGAAATACTTATATGGCAGAGTTGGTGCTTTGTATATCCGAAATGTTTGGAACAATTTAATTATTTTTTTTCATCCACAATTCAAAGTAAACCATTATAAAACATTGTTTCGATGACATGTGGTTTCAAGGTAATCCCAATGCTATAGTATGGTGACATTGACGGACATTCTCTGTCAAACTATTATAACTAACAACTATATTTGTGGAGGTGTTAAACAAAATAGAATGATTAATTGGCCTAGAAACCTTGCAAAACGAAATTAATTGATCAATAGGCATTTCTATATTTGAACAAAAACAGTCAAAACCAAATAACAATATATAAATCCGAACAAATTAACTGTTCTTCCGAATGTTTCACCATACCACATGTTTCAATTTATATAATTCAGGCGAACATTTCACTTGAGCATTCTTATACCATTTTTGATATTTTCTTTTTAAAAGATGGCTGACTAATAGTCCTTAAAGAAACATCACTGTAATATACACTTCTGTATTACCAAGACACGTAGCTTACCAATCCATATGATTATCTAGACGAAAACTATTGAGTATATAGTACATTAGTCTAATCAATGATCTGTACATAAAAAGTGCTTAATAATAAATGCAGACAATTCTCAAGTTTTTTGCATCTGTATGATCAATATCGATTTGGGACCTTTCGGCACCAACCATTTTGACACCCAGACGAATCGGCACCTAGACGTTTCGGCATCAAACCATTTCGGCATATATTTTAAATTTTTACCCTTGACAACCATGTATATTTGAGTATTATAATGAAGTAAAGAAGTAAAGAAATTAAATATTTTCTATAAGATCACTTGTAATTCATTTAAAATGCAAATGTTGATTGCCTTAACGGCAACTACGAAGCGGTTTTGAGCCTGAATACAACTAAAACATGAACATACATAGGGCCAATATGATAATCATTTGCAAAATTTAAGTAAATATGACTTTTGTATTATTGTAGCATGGTCACTGAAATTCCCTTTGTAATAGCTCAGGTGTAAATCGTTTAATTGAACATACTTGAATATGTTCCCTTTAACATGTATAATAATGTATACCTAAGACCAAATAAAAACATATTTGTATTCATACAGTACCTTTTAATTCTTCACTTTACCTTCCTGTCATCTCTATATCGGCGACTACAGGTATGTGACTTGAACAAAGCCTCCACAAACCAGTGAAGTAAGAAGATCTAAGAAGATCTCTTCTTACTTCACTGCACAAACTAACCCATTATTAAAAATCGTCTACATATAACGCATGCGTTATACTTTTCTTGTTTTTAAATAAGTCAACTTGTTATTCATTAGGGAAGGAAGACAACAGAAGCTTTCTTTGATCTTAATGAAACATTTGACCACGTATTCCTTTAATCCTTTTTAAACGTTGATATTGTCATATGTTAATGGATGCTACAATCCGCAGTAGCTGGCGAATTCTTGCGTGAAATATGCTTCCGCACATACCAAATGTACTACCGCTGGTCCTACCGCTGGTCCTATAGTGTTTCCTTTTCATGTTATTAATCCGTGAGTTGTATATATATTACCTTAATAGCAACGTCAACTTGATTTAACAAGAAGACTTGATCAAACTAAACTGGTTGTTTGTAAGGTTTCATTTTGTATTTTAAGAAGAAATGTTCTACCTTTACGAATCTTTAAGATCATAGTTAATAGCATGATTGCAATATTAATGATGGCAGATACCGGTAATTGGCCTTTGTCTAAATATTTCTAATTTGTTTCGTGTATTTAATGTAATGTATCTCTCAATAGATTCAATTATTGCCCGTCGAAATGTCGGATATAATCCAAGAAAGTTAAATTTATTCAAAGACATAACCACTACTTAATAATTATTTGAAAGTAATGATACGATTGTGTTTGGATTTATAAATCAAACCGTATCCACTTTGTCATTTTTTCTGTCAGGATGTTCTCAGTTGCAGAACAATATATAGAGGAAGTTGAATCGTATATTATAATTTGATCTGAAGGATGAGACATCCTTCTGATCAAATTATTATAATTTGTATTTTATAGTAAAAAGAACAATACTTATTGTTCATTTTTTTTTTTTTTCAAACCTTCCTCACGATCCGGATTTACTTCAAAAACTGCTCTGTTTTTAAACTAGGACTCTGGTTGTGGTCAGTTGGTTATTGTGCGCCACTAAATCCGACGTTTGTGATCTTGATCTCGCGATCTTAGCTGTATACTTCACCTGTCATTCTATCATGACCCTTTGTTTTTTCTAGACGAAAACTATTGCGTATATATAGTATATTAGTCTAATTAAAGCAGGATCCCAATGATCAGTACATGAAAAATGCTTATTAATACATGCAGACAATTCTCAAGGTTTTGCGTCTGTGTGATCAAGATCGATTCAGGACGTTTCGGCACCAAACCATTTCGACACCTAGACGAATCGGCACCTAGACGTTTCGGCATCAAACCATTTCAGCATATATTTTAATTTTTACCCAAGACGTTTCAGCACTCATTTATATTTGAGTATTATAATGAAGGAAAAGAAGTTAGGAAATTAAATATTTTCTATAAGATCACTTGTAATTCATCTAAAATGCAAAGTTGATTGCCTTAACGTCAACTTTGAGCCTGAATACAACTAAAACATGCACATAAATAGGGCCCATATGATAATCACTTGTACATTTAAGTAAATATGACTTTTATATTATATTGTAGCATGGTCTCTGAAATTGCCTCTGTAATAGATCAAGGGTAAACCGTTTAATTGCAAATACTTGAATAGTTCCCTTTAACATGTATAATAATGTATACGTGACCAAATAAAAACTTCTCTGTATTCATACAGTATCTTTTAATTCTTCACTTTACTTTCCTGTCATCTCCATATCGACGACTACAGGTATGTGACTTGAACAAAGCCTCCACAAACTAACCCATTATTAAAAACATGTCTACATATAACGCATGCTTTATACGTTTCTTGTTCGGTATGCAATAATCACGAATTGTATTGCTAAAGCAACTGGAGGCGATCTGGAGGAGTGATCGGTTCCAAATACAAATGAATGAATGAATTAATGGACGAATGAACGAACGAACGAACGAACGAATAAATGAATGGTGTTTTACGACACGTCGACACATAATCAGGTCATATTGTGCACAAAATGGATGAAACATAGCCCTTTCTTCGTTTTACTTGAGTTGAAAGATACCCATCAGAAAAACAAATCAGACTCTTTTTAAAAAAAAACAGAAGATAAATAAGAATTGAACAGATGGTCCAAACCTATAAGTATGCCAGTTTTAGTTCAGAACTACGTACTGAATCACTAGTCCTGTCCTTACATTGTCGTCAAGAGAGGTCTTTAAAATTTGTAAAATGGATATCAATACATAAAATGCACTAAATTCTTTTTCTAGAAAAGAAAATTAAAACAAGTTTAACATAAACGGTCACGTTTTCTTATCTTTCATTGGCACTAGCTCTAAGGGTGTCAACAGCTATTGTTCAATGTGACGAGCTCTTTCCGAAAATAGTGAATAAATCCTACCTACACATTTGTTCACATGAGAAAAATCCTCGGCTTCAAAAACACATATATCGGGTGTAACTCCGAGTCTTCAGTGAAATATGAACATTATTACATTCAATGCCATTCCCCGTTCACACACACCCCTCCCCACACACCAAAAAAGCAGATTTTTTTATCTTGATATACCATGATACACTCCATCCCTTTCGGTTTCTTAATGGAGAAGATTTCTCTTCGTAGCCTTATAGGAATACCAATTCATTTCCCATAGGCTCCAAGTATAGGATTGTCAAACAGAAAGACACTTAATGCAATGAATTCACATAAATTGCCAGTGAGATTGAACCTTTTGAATTCCTCACAAAACACATACTAGTCTACCCCGCGGCATTTTACAGAGCTGTTCACAACCAAAGACGAGAGCGCGCGCCTGCCTTACTCCAAAACCTTCAAAAAGAGAGAACGGGTAGAATATGAATGACATTATTGTTCTTCAATTGCAGTTAAATAAATGAAATAATTTATGAAGAAGAATTTTAGCCAAATACATTATCTATTTACCAGTCTTCTGATTTTTCACTTTTTTGGGGACAAACATGAGAATGGACGCCTTTTCTATAACGATTCAGTGCAGAACAAGTCTTTATGTCCCATTTTATCAACCTCCAACCCACCACACCTCCACGCTTCCGGTTAGGTATACTTTATAATTGGGTGTATCATCCCTATATCCTATACTTATTGGGGAAATATAACCAACAATTAAAAATATCCAAAAACAATTGCTTTGAACTTATTCGCATACTTATTAATCATGATTTGCAAATATTCAGGCTATGTAGAGAAACTGATGGAACGCCGAGAGCTTAAAACAAAATCAAATTTAAAGGGAATGTAGCGACACAGCCAAACCGTCTTTATTATTGAGAGTTCTGAAATATTTGAATAAGTGTGAAAGAATTTTCAAAATCGGATGATAAACACAGAAGATATGATCATTTGAAGTTTCTGTTGAAACGGATATGGAAGCGGCCATTTTGAGAGCTATGACATCACGGTTCTAAATCACCATATATGGAATATTTATAAATATAATAATTTACTGATTTGCAGGGAAAAAATGACAGCAACTGTATGAAAAATATGTAATACTTAATGGCAATAATGCTTTATATGACAATTAAAAAAAATCATTCATTTGCAGTGATTTTATTCGTTTTAAATGATATATATCAATATTCCATATATGGTAATATGGAACTATGACGTCATAGTTCTAAAAATGGCTGCTCCCATATTCGTTTTAGAGCAACCTTTAAATGGTCATATCTTTTTTGTTTATCATCCGATTTTGATCATTCTTTCACCTTTTCTCAAATTTTTCATAACTCTCAATAACAGAGCTGTTTGGCTGTGTCGCTACATTCCCTTTAAGGAGAAACTCTAATTTACTTGAGTTCATCAAAGTTTATCGCGTATATTCAAACATTAGGGCCAGCAAAACAGACGTATCCCAGTTAAGCTTGTGTTGAGTTTGTTTGATTAGCAATGATAATTTGTTAGCATCACCATGGTAATACAATCAGCCAATAAAAACAGAAGGCGACAGTATAAAAAGAACACCGCACTGCGCTCCGTGTTTAAACGACGATTGTCTTGTCTTGCAAGCTGACAAGGGATTGCGATTTGCTGCATTCAAAGAAAGATTGAAGATCGTCTGAACAAGGTAAGTTTTTTTTGTTATTTCATTCATGATATGATACGTAATTTGTTTGCAACGTGTATTGGAATGTTTCGAAATAAAATAATTACCGACATTTTAATATATGAATGCATACTTTTATTTCTTTTTTGGTCATTTGTACTGTATCGTGTGATGTTTGTCTTACATAACTAGTACACGTTACAGCAAACGTGCGCCCTGTTATCTGTCTATTTTCCACCAAGGCGGTAATTTGACATCATATAGAAGGAAGCGAGTTAGAATAAACATTCTGAAAACATGTCCGAGAAAATACTTGCCCAGTTGAAGTAATTAAGCATAAGGTAGCCTGATTTTCAAATCTCTGTGTGTGTGTGTGTGTGTGTGTGTGTGTGTGTTAACATTTATAATACAATACGGTATTTGTTTTACCTTTGTTCAACGCACTCGCACGAGATGTTTAAGCTCTGAACGCCTACTTCGTCGGCGGGAACCAGACGTATATATTTGTACCCTGGTAATTATTACGGAATACTTTTATTATACTTCCCGGCATTTTTGTCCATCCGTATGTCAGTCCGTCCCGCTTACTTGTCCAATAAACTTCTACATTTTCCATCTGATTTTTATGAAACTTGATGGAGGTATCAGTATTATATCTATTAGCGCATATTGTCAGGATGTTCCAGTTGATGATTTTTATCGAAGATAAGGGACTTCGAAGTTTTTCAAAAAACGCGTTTCCCCTTCAACTCCTACAATTTTCTTCCGATTTTCATAAAAAAAATATCAGTATTATGTCTAGTAGCAAACGCCTAGTGTCAGGACATTTTCGTTGGACATATAGCTGGCGCCTTGTCCGTCCGTATGTCCGTCCGTCTCGCTTTTCTTGTCCGTTCATCCTTAACTTTTCATCCGATTGTCATAACTTGGTAGTAAGTTTCAGCATGATATCTAGTAGCGCATATTATAAGTATGTTCTGGATTAAAAAAATTTGGTGGAGTTACGGGAGTTTGAAGTTTTTTAAATGTATTTACCGTTTCCGCTGGTAACAACGCTAAAGGTAATAATTCCGCTAAAGGAAACAACCGCCGCTAAAGGTAACAATCACCTCTTCCGCTAATGGTACGATGACTAACGCTAAAGGTAACAATTTTTTTATCTACAGTTTCAATGAAAATTGGGCACCTGGGGTCTTCCTCCACCAATGGAAGCTGGAAAGTCGCCATATGACCTTAGCTGTTGATGTGACTATAAAATCCAATTCAATTCAATTCAATGAAAATTGAGTAAACCGGTTCTTTTTTAGTTACTGTGGCACCTGTGGCGTAAACGCTGTTACCTTTAGCTATAGAGGTAATTGTTACCTCTTATGCTGATTGCATCTCGATAATTACAGGGCTTTATATGCAGCCCAGATAATTACCAACAGAGGCAGCAGAATATACTTCAATGAACTTAATTGTAACTTGTTTGATGCAATTAAATAAAAAGTTTTTTATCGTGATTTTTTTACTGTTATTAACGAGCCATTTTGAAACAATTACATTATTACTGACCCATATAAATTCTGTGTAATCGGTCAGGCGCGTGTTGAAACAATTGTTTAAACCAGGTAAAACCATTCCAATGTAGGTGTTACGGGTTGTTTTGTGTTGTAGCTAGTGGGCCATTCCATTATCTGGCATTACCAGCAAAAATACGGGCTCGCTCACACAGGTTAAATGCTGGGCGATTTGATGTACAGACACATCAAATATTTTTTATTTCATGCTATAAGCATGACATTCTTTGTTTTTTAGCTTCGATTTGAGGAATAACATGAAGGTGCAATTAAATGGACAAAGAACACGATTATTTTATAATTTTAATTTATTTTCTGCAATACCTTGTATGTTTTTATTTTGTAATAAAATAATCAACATGTTTAAAAATTGCATTGTCTCATTATTCAATAAAGTTCATTGCTACATTTCAAACAAAATATAATAATTTAATATAATAAACTAAATGTCATAATTGTTCATTAGTTCATTGTTTACACATTTTTTATTAGTTCATTGTTGTGGATTGAATCGCATATAGCCCAGTATACTATTACACAGTCCGCACTAGCCAGCATATAACTACACTTGTGACTAGAACGTGACAGTTCCACAGATCAAACAGTGTACCGCTCACTCACCGCAAAATAGCCGCGTGTAAAGTGTGTCTCGGTGTACTGATTTCACAGGTTTTACAGTTTGCCCAAGTTAAGTCCCTAATTTTAGACAATTTTTTGAATAGCCGAATAATTACCAATAAGTGATAATTAATGGATGGATTTTCGTAATTACCCTAAACAACAATTCAATTCAATTCAAGTCAAGTTTTATTAAGGCATAAACATTTTACAATGTCCATCGCCATCTGCACTGTGGCGGTAATACATGCAAGACATACTAAATACAAATACACACATATGTTAAAACATGTTCTGGAGAAGAGCATGAGAAGTATTTAGGTATGAGTAAACAAATTTAAGGATAAACACGTATATATTATTGAAAGTAATGATAGCCTACAAGTTGTTCACACTTTACTGGTATGGCTCGAAACACTATTAAATATTATGTATAGTACATGATCCACCTATGACCTATATAGATAACTCTACAGTGTGATTGCACGAGCTTCACGAATACCAATACCATAACACATATTTGCATTGTAAACATAAGGCATTATGAAAACAGTGTTGGGTTGTTGGTCACTACATTATTAGAACAGTTATACAATACAATATAATAATACTAATAATAAAACACTTACAAAAACTGCACCTATGCATTCTTTTTAAAAGTATATATTTATTCGGTTGCAATTAAGCTCTCACGTTTGAACATATATTGGCTAGCCTATTCAATAATTTAGAATTATCCGTAGATAACAACGATTTAAACTTTTGTAAACTAGTCCAGCTGCAGTAGTATCTAGGTAAACATTCTATTCTTATTTCTCTATTACACGGACAAGCTAAAGTTAAGTGATATTCATCTTCAACAACATTTATATTGCAAAATGTACACTTTCTTTGATCCCTCTCTATATTTCTAAATCTACCCTCTTCAATAGCCAATTTATGAGCTGAACATCTTAATCTAGTTAGTGCTATCATGTGCTTATTATTTTGGACACAATTAATATAGTTTTCATATCCAAAGTTTGTTTTAACTTTTAATATATTTATAAGTAGATAGTTTGGGGGAAGAAGTTAAGGTGGCAAACCATTCCTGCAAATGTTGATAATAGAGCCTTTCTATGATATGAGTTAGTTGTAGCTTTGTAATAGTTTCGTTATTCCATAAAACACTGAATCCAAGATCATTAAGAAGACGTTCGACATGAGCCGCCCATGATTCATTATCATTATTTTGTATTTGATTCTGTAATACCTTATACATAAGTGAATTGGGCGATTTCATAATTTTAAACCAAAATTTCAAGATTCGTTCTTTGCGTAATATTGCCAAAAGTACTTTACCTAACTCCCCATAAACAGTTGCATTTGGCGTTTGATGCCTAACGTTAAGAATCTGTTTTAGGAACTTCAAATAAATTCGTTCGATGTCGGGGGAGGTATGAAACCCCCATACCTCAGCACCATAATTCAAAATAGGTAGAATCATTGTATCAAACAGTTTTATTTTTTCGCTTATGTTTAGCTCAATTATTGCAAATAAAGAGTTAAGTGAAAACAGTGCCCTTATGGCTTGTTCGGAAAGGGCTTTTTGTGTTTGAAAGACATTTCCATTAAACATAAGCGTTACTCCTAGGTAGGTAAATTTTGAAACGTTGTGTATTTTCATATTGTTATAATATATATCTACGTTTTGTGTCCCAGTACCTTGTTTACATACCATTACTACAGTTTTATTGATATTAACAATTATTTTCCACTTTTCGCAATAGTCATGTAGTTTATTTAATAGGATTTGTAGTCCATTTGCTGAATATGAAAATAAAACAGTGTCGTCAGCGAACAACAGTAGATAAATTTGTAATTCATTCAAAGTTAAAAGTTCTGCATTATCATCATGTAAATGACTAGCCATATCGTTGATAAATATAATAAATAATAAGGGAGACAATACTTCGCCTTGTTTGACGCCCATATAACTTTCAAAGTGATCTGTAAGGCATCCGTGGACACTTACACATGTTTTGACTGAACTATACAAAGCTTGTAACATTTTATCAAATTACCCATGTTGAGTAACTTAAACCATATTCCATTTCTATAAATTAAATCAAATGCTTTTCTAAAATCAATAAAAGCGCAATAAAGTTTTCGCCTTTCATTTTTAATTATTCTATTAATAATAGTATGCAAGACAAAAACACAATCGATTGTACTTTTGTGTTGCCTAAATCCGAATTGATTGTCTGACAATAAATGGTTTTCTTTTGTCCATTTACGTAAACGGTTATCTAACACATGTGAAAATATTTTCGAAAATATACTAGTGAGCATTATTCCTCTATAATTATTTATATCGTTTTTATCCCCCCGTTTTGGTACAGGTATCAATATACCCTTTGTCCAGGAATCAGGATAGTAACAATTTTTATAAATGTAATTAAAAAGTTTACACAAAATTGGTGACAATATATTATCAGCTTCAATAAATATTTCGGGTATCAATAGGTCCTCTCCCCCACTTTTTCTTCTTTTTAAACTTTTAATTGATTTTTGAACCTCGTCTATGCTAAATGCACAGTCAAGTTGTTCTACAACATTTATATGCAAGTCATCTTGATCTAAGAATGTTTCGACATCCGCATTTTTGTATATATCGTCTGCCGAGAATAAGTCTTTAAAATGGTTAAAAAAATCATCCGCAGAAATATTATTATTATTTTTTTTTTTTTTAAATTTACGAACATAGTCCCAAAACTTCTTTGGTTCGTTTTTGGCAGCATTATATAGCATGTCTTTTTGATTTTGCTCGCCGTTTTGCCAGTCGGAAAATTCTACGTTTTGTGATAACCAAATTTACAGATTCCGGTGTCCTTAATTGTCGACACCTAGTAGTCGCTGATCGCAACTCACGTCGTGCACGTTCACATTCATCCGTATACCACAGACTTTTTTGTTTTTCATATATCTTTATTTATTTACAATTAAGAACAAGATGATGTAAACAGTCATCTGGACGGCACTCGTAAACAGAAGAGATTACTGGAATAATTAAAAAAAAAAATGCTCACTATGAAAAAAACAACACTATCACTGTTCATGTCCAATATATATCACACACAGTACTTTCATGTCCGTTGAAAAACCGATTTAACACTGGTGATTTCTTATGTCCAGGGGAGAAGAGTTTGTATGTTATTTAAAAAAAAAGGGAGCATGAATTATTAATACTATACTTGGAGTAACACTTAACAAATGCAATTGAAAAAACCGTAAGCGAGTGCCGTTTACAAAACATGTAAGTACAAGTTGTTGAGAAACTATATTTTACGAAAGACTATATGCATGCGACTTACAATTTAATAAAAAATATCACTGGCAACTATACACCTCAGTGCGTAACCCCGCGAGGTAAGGTCGGGAACCACGTGACATCCCGGGAAAAGGCACCAGCGTGAAAGATACAAGTGTTGTAAAGCTAAATAAAACGTATGTAAGTGACAAAATGAATGAAAAACACATTTTTTGAAAAACTAGTTCTCAACATAAACATGGTTACATTTATTTCATCCTCCATCAAAGTACTTGAGCAACAAAAACATATCTGAAACGAGAAGAAGACTTTAATATTGCGTTTAAACAAAATCCACGGACTGACATACTTACGTCTAGTCGTGAAGCTATTGTTATTATTTATATGCTTTGTTACTCCGAATACACTAAAAGCACACGTATACAGGGTGTCTGCAAATGTATTTACACCATTGTTTATATCTGCATTTTCGGAAGTTATTTTATCGACAATATTGTTTAACTTATCAGCCTCGATATTTATTGCATCTTTGTATTGACCTACTTTGTCATTATCCCATTCAGTTTTAATGATTTCGATAATTTCCGGAATTGTGTTATTTTGAACGAGTTTAACTTTTAAATTAACTTGAATGGGAGCGTGAGTTGAACACGAGTGTACATCATGTACGATACAGTTGTCTACCATTTGAAATAAATCATGAGGCATTAAAACATAATCAATTAGGCTTTTGCCCAAGTTTGATATGAATGTGAATTGACCAATACCTGCGTCTTCGCCTATTCGACCATTAACAATTTTAAGGTCGGTGCTTTTGCAGATATCCAGTAGCTTTAAACCGGACGAGTTACATACTTTATCCTCGCTAAATCTTTCACCGATATCGATATTACATTCATTTTCAGTATTGCTATCTATTGTTGCTATGTATTTATCATATATTTCAGATGTTTGCATAAACTCGTCCCTAGAGCCACATCTAGCGTTCAAATCACCAATCACTGAAACTTTACCTATAACAGAATACCTTCTTATACCAAGTTCTAGTTTTTCAAAAAAACACTATTTCATGGGATTTAAAATAAACTGAATCGTTAGGTGGTATATATGTAAAACATATACAAATATCAACATTTAAATTAAAAAATAACTTGTCGAGCTTAACCCAGATAAATCCATCATTATCAGTCTGTAATATGTGTACACCTTTAAATATACTCTTTTTCATAAACAAGCAAACTCCACCATGACCTCTTTTACTCTTTCTTCTCATTGACACACTCTCCTTTCTAGGTACAGTCACACACTCATACCCGTCTAACTCATATACGTCTTTCTTACACTGCCAAGACTCACTACAAAATATAATATCAAAATTGTTAACAAAATGTATGAAATCAATATCATTTAGACAGTTTTTTAATCCTTCACATTCCAGGCCAGTATAGACAGTTCACCAAGTTCAAACTCTTCCCCTACCCCCTATCCAGTGCCTGGTGTGTATTGCTTGTTATTTATAAACAATTTGTCCCTCACAAGAAACGCCCTGCTTCTCTGGCTTTCAACATAACCGGAATTAAAGTTTTACGCCGTTCCTGAACCACTTGAGGTAACTGATCGAAAACTCCAAACGTACTCCCTTTCAAGTAGACAGTCTTTAACGCCGTTTTAATACACATTTTGGATTCTGTGTCCTTAAATTTGACCACTATAGGACGTGTTTTTCCAGGCGCCGATGCTCCCATGCGGTGGGCTCTGTCAATCATAATTGATTCCTTTGGGTCCGGGATTTTAAGCACGAAATTGCAAAATTGGAATACCTTTGCTGTGCAGTCTTCGCCTCTGGCTACATGTGCATATGACGTAGATGGCAACGGGGTTGAGGGGATAGTAGTAGCCCCCATCTCTCCAGGAACAACAGACTCTGATATACCGATAAACACTAAATTGTCCCTCAATGAGCGGCATTTTAGATCAATGATATCTTCTTGTAGTAGTCCATTATCTGTTTTAAGTTTGGAATTACCGGCGGACAATACTTTCACTTCACCCAACGAAGGTGAGATTGCCCCGAACAATCAACATCATAATTAAGTTATATTTCCGGACACTATTTTTTATTTTATTTTATCCCGTCCGAACTGATAGAGTAAATACGGGTAATCTCTTTTTCTTGACATAAGTCATCAAAATCGTTTTCAGTAAAATGGTCCGAACATACGCGAGAGTGCTCTGAAAAATTCCATTTCACACCGTTTTTCAAAACAACAAGTTCAATCCATTTAGTTCGATGACGGCCACATGGAAATGTGTGTAGACTTACACTGTCTTCCTGCTTACTTTTTCTAAGAAAGCTTATTGAGCACCTTTTCACCATGATGAAGACACGAACACATCAATAATATTCCAGGGTTTAAAACACTTAGGCTATAGCCAACAACAGTAACAGTTTGATTACACATAGATACGCGCCATAATTGATTATGTAAATTAGGTAGTTTGTACGGAAGATGTGATTGGCCATCCCCATTTGACGTCAATTTCCGAAGATCGATCGCGCACCAGTTTTTTCGTGTACAGGTGTAAAACTTGCATTTATCAACGGTTTTTGAGAAAACGGACGATGACATTGACATTCTATTATAATAAGCTTTCATTTAAAATCACTTTATTTTTCAATTTGGAGGACCCTTTAAAGTATTTTTTACCATCCGTATCTTGTTCTTCAATATAATGATGAAGGTTCCCTCTTTGTTTATTTATACATTTATTGTCTTTCTGCCTTTCTGTATATCTTGGATAGCAGGTATTTCTGTCGCAACCAATAAGAAACGATTCCAAAAGTCAAACTTTGGTCAAACTTTGTTTGGGAGAACTATTCTAGACGTTTGTCTAGAAAACAAGCAAGCGTCACAGATGATCTAGACTACTTTTCAATGGTCTGCCACAATGACCCTTTATTCGGTGTTTTGAGATGTAATACTTTTAGCAAATATTGACATAATCTGTGATTTAAAAGGTAATGGTTTACTACGTCTCTGGCATAATATATTCAAAAATGCTTCTTGAAAACCTTTCGTGCATGAATAGTGTACAGTTTGTTGTTTAGGTAAAAGCCGTTTGTATGAAGTATGATTTGTTTAACAGTTGTGTTTTAATATAATATATCAGTGAATTTAATATTGCTGGAGGTGTACAGTACTGGTTCTATCCAGGAAAGGTGTGTGATCTGCCTCACTACAAACAAATCGATAGTCATATATAACCTTATATGTGTTGAAAACACCATACAAACAAACAAACAAACAAACAAATAAACTCGTTTTACAGATATTTGAATGTATAATGAGATGTAAGTACACTATATTACACATAGTGATACACATATGTATTTTTTAATTTGTAAAACAAAGGCATATTTGTGAAACTAAAGACATTGGTGTAAAGTTTCGCCATGTGAATTAATGAGACCATGGATCAAGCACATGGTACCCAGCGAACTGTAGCGTTGTTAAAACAAGTTGGCTGATTATAAAAAAATCCATGGTTAGGTCTTATGTAAGGGAATTAAAGTTATAAAAGAAAAGAAGGAACAACTGCGAGGAAAAATAATAACTGCCAAACAAGTACGCATTAATATACGTGTTTAATTTAAGAAATTGTTAATGGTGATTAAATCATTGTGGTGGGTTGTATTACACAATAACAACAAGAAACTAACATTATTTATCTTTAACATTTAAAAGAAGAACAAACACAAGTTTACAATATGTGAATAACGAAACAGTATTTTGTAGAACTTGTAGGAACATATTAAAATTGAATGCATGTCAATCCCACCTTAAAAAATCATTTTAGCCAATGTTAAAATTATAAGCCTTATGCAAGATATCCGTTCAATTTGAAAAAGAAATGGCTGAGGCAGTTCCGATTACTACTTTCTGAAACGTCGACAGTCATATGTGACACTGGTAGGTTTAATTACACGAAATCAGCCGGATGTGCTCGCCTGGTGTAGTCGAAAGTAGTTTCGTATTAAAGAGTGCTAATTTTCTTTTCTTTAAAAACTTTTTTTTAGTGCAGTTTTTATTTTTTCCTGTAACTGTATTTTGGACATGTTGTTGATATTTGAAAATGGAGCTCATCATGTTTTTTGACAGCTTTTGATATAAATTTCAAAAGTGAGAGTAGACAGGTATGAAATTGCAAGGGGTGAAACATAGCATTGACCTTTGACCCGGTGTTAGTATACAGCTGAAGAAATGTGTCTTAGAATATATTCAACCCACTATTTCCTTGTTGATGTGTAATAGCAGACATGTTTATTTGCATGATAAAGTAAGTTTCTCAGAATTCTAACCAGGTTTGAAGTTAACAAGTTGTCAACATTCTAACTTTACTATGGAAGCGGCATTGAGACTCATTTGCTCTGTTATAACCTGGTAGAGAATGCCAAAGGTCTAATTACACTATATCAACAGGATGTGCTCGCCTGGTGCAGTTGAAAGTAGTTCTGTATTAAAGAGTGCTAATCGTTTTTTATTGCAGTTTCGTGTTATTTTTTGGCTGTAACTGTGTTCTGGACATGTTGTTGATATTTGAAAATGCAGCTCATCATGTTTTTGACAGTTTTTGATATAAATTTGAGAAGTGAAAGTAGACAGAGTATGAAATTGCAAGGGGTAAAATAGTTTTGACCTTTGACCCGGTGTTAGTATACAACTGAAGAAATGTTTCTTAGAAGGTATTTAACCCCCTATTTCCTTGTTGATGTTAAATAGGAGACATGTTTATTTGCATGATAAAGTAAATTTCCCAGAATTCTAACGAGGTTTGAGTTTTTAACAGGTTGTCAACATTCTAACTTTACTATGGAAGGGCAATGGAGACTCATTTACGCTATTATAACCCAAACAGAAACAGTTCAAACGGTGTCACAGTACATTTTGCACGGAGGTGAATACTATCATTGTTTTTGGGATGTTTTTCTCCAAATAGACATTCAATACAGAAATGGTTTACATAAAACTTAGCCCAGAATATGGCCTAACTGAAATTAGTTTTACTTTTTCAAAACCTTGTTTTTTGGTCACCAGGGGTAACACCATTTTGAATGTATATTTACAGCAGACGATATCAGATGTCCCATTTCAGTTCATCGAAAACTGGAGAGTTATTGCAAATTCTGATACTCACACGATTATTGTTTTCTGTCATCACACAAGTAGCATCTCAAACAATACAGGGATGATGATGAAAATGACAAACACGACAAAACGGATTTACCACTGTGCATGTATAAGCAATGGATAAATAAATTCTTGCCCGGAAACCGCACGGGTACATTTCCTTCTGTTATACGTTCTTCAATATTTTTAATTGTGTTTTCGTTTGTATGCTTTATAAGATGAATAACTGTTGTGTTGGCTTTGTTTAACACATTGTCTTAAGAGGCCATCCCAGGGTAGGGATCCATGTTCCCTTGTTCCCTGGAAATATGACCCAATGTTCCCTTGTTCCTTAAACATATTTTGCTTTGTTCCCCAAAAATATTTTTCCAATGTTCCCTTGTTCCCCAAAAATATTACCAATAACAGACAATATTCCATTGTTCCCCAAAAATAAATGGCCATGTTCCATTCCTCCCCAAACCCCCTGGGAGACCCTCTGTTAAACACGACGGATTTCTGACTCATGCCAGAGTTTGTTATTTGGACGAATGGTTATCCAATTTTTAAAAGAAACATATGACACACATGACACACGTCGTTTACTGACCGTTATAAATAAAATACCAGTCGGTTTCTCATTTCACGGCGGTCCATCGGATATTCTCAGTTCGACGTCCGTTTATTCAGATCGGTCCGTTATGGAGCTGATAGCTGATATGGTGCAAACAAATCGCTTTCTTGATGGTAAGTTTTTATGTATTTATCCGTTGATTTAAGGCAAACCATTTTCATTTTCTGAAAACGCTCCAAGTGTGTCCATGGCAAAAAATGTTTAGATCTTACAAACTTTGATATATGACATATGCCTCTGATCTGTTCACGTTTAGGTCAGGCGATGTGCAGGGTTAAAATTGATGGCCGCGAAAACTAGTGATGGTTTATGATATTTGGCATGTTTTTTTTAATTATTTTTTTTATTTTCCCCGTCATGGGTACATGGGGTTCGGAGAATCACCCCCGTAGTACCGTACACTAATTAGCAACTGTAATAGAGATATATCTATGAAACAAAGTATTCATAGTACATGCCAGCCAAATACATATGCATGCATGAACAAATCTAACAAGCTTAATCGAGTTTTTCACATACTGCATGTATAAGAAACAACAATAAAAAAATAATAAGTACCACCGAAAGTTTTATGTCTCACTGTGTTAAAATTATTATATTTGGCTACCGTATATAGAGGATCGTAAATGAGTATACATTCATTACTGAATTTATTAAACGATTTGGCAAAATGATGCGAGGCTCTTGCCAGTTTGCCTGTCGCTTTAACACGCGAAACCGACATAAACCGTGGGAATTGGATCATATTCTCGATTTTGTTTAACAGCGCGTACGGTGTCAGACCAGTCAGGAAGTACTTCCGGGTCGTAGGGTGCTGAAATAGTTCCTTGAAGGAATCCAAAGTTTATAGTTTGCATGTGTTTTTCCCAAGATTAGTTTCTATTTCATTGTTAAATCTAACCTGAGGTTAAAGTAGTATGTCTGTTGTCATGAATAGTAAGTATTTTACTGTGTTTGTCAGGATTATTTCTTTGGAGAGTATGCGCACAGAGGTTAGGTAGAGATGTGGTTTTGACAGATGTTTATTTCAAAATACGCATAGTCAGTGTGAATGAATGATGCGAAATGTTGAAAAACTGAATCGGTGTTTTATTCCAGATATGGGACCGTTTGCTAGCCAAATGTGTTTAATACACAGAATAAAAGTGTATTTAAGCGAACGAATGTTGTGGAACTTGTGACAGATCTCCAAATATAGCCTATATTGCATTGTGTTCAATGGGCTGATTTTCACCGGTCTGACACCGTACTAGGCTAATGTGCATACTTATATAACTAGTGGTATATCGCAATGTTATTCCACTCCCGCACCGTAAGTTATGTGATAAACCCTAATGACATTAACACATTCTTTTACAATTAAATCCAACCAATGTTATGTTTTCTCTATTCTTTTTTACAATATGCTATGCATAGTAAAGAATGGGGGATAATTCATGCTATATTCATTCAATATTTAAAAAGCGGATTGTTTCCCTTCTTATATGCCAATGACATATATAATATTGCTATTGTCTCAAACAGATTGCTTAGGGAAAAAAAAAAAAAAGATAGGTGGAAAAAGAAACTACCATTGATTTTAAAAGACCCTTATTCTAATTATGTTCAATAAGCAAATAGTGTAAGTTTGCCATTTTTCATTAAATCTGTCAATAGAATTTGTTCTGAAGGCTATCATTTTTTCTGTGTTATATTGGTCAAGTATACATTATTAAACACGGTAATCTCCCACCTATTCTACAAGCATAAATACATTTATTGGCTACAATAATAAGATAATTTAGAGTATTATCAAGTGCAATATCTCCATATATAATTGTACTTATGTTTAATGTTAAATTATTAAGATGTTTGCATTCCTCTTTAATCCAGTCGCAAACTCTATTCCGGAAAGACTGCACATTTCTACAGTGCCAAAATAAATGGATTAATGATTCTGTGTCTGCATTACAAAATGAACACCTGTCATTATTAATAAACTTCATTTTAACAATAAGTTTATTAGTGGCTAAAATAACTTGTAATAGTCTTGTCTATAAGCAAATAAGTGATGTGTCTTTTGTTATGTTAAAAGGTAGTGAAAATATACTTATCCATTCTTCTTTGCTTTTTCTAGACGAAACCTATTGTGTATATAGTATATTAGTCTAATTAAAGCAGGGTCCCAATGATAAGTACATGAAAAACAGGGGCGTAACTAGGCCCTTTGGAGGATACGCTCGTATATTGGGTTTCAAGGGGCGGTTGGTGCGGGGGGGGGGGGGGGGGGGGTGGATCGTGGGGCGAAGCCCCCATGAAACCCTAAGCGTCCGCACACATTGCTTTTGACGATTTTGGGCTGAAAATGATGGCTTTTAAAAATGAAATTCACTTTACATCTGCCGGTTTTATTGGTAATAATATATGTTTATAAATTTCTAATGATGGGTCTTACCCTAGTCAGGCTTCAGTTTTTATTGCATTTTTGGGGCACTATGTTTTCTCATTTTTTCCAAGAGGCGTACGCCCGGGCGTACGGGCGTATGCTTGGCTACGCGCCTGAAAAATGCTTATTATTAAATGCAGACAATTCTCAAGTTTTTGCGTCTGTGTGATCAGGATCGATTCAGGACGTTTCGGCACCAAACCATTTCGACACCTAGACGAATCGGCACCTAGACGTTTCGGCATCAAACCATTTCGGCATCTATTTTAATTTTTATCCTAGACGTTTCGGCACCCATTTATATTTGAGTATTATAATGAAGTAAAGAAGTAAAGAAATTAAATATTTCTATAAGATCACTTGTAATTAATTTAAAATTGATTGTCTTAAACGCAGCGGGTTTGAGCCTGAATACAACTAAAACATGAACATCAATAGGGCTCATATGATAATCACTTGTAAAATTTAAGTAAATATGACTTTTATATTATATTGTAGCATGGTCACTGAAATTCCCTTCGTAATAGCTCAGGTGTAAATCGTTTAATTGAAAATACTTGAATATGTTCCCTTTAACATGTATAATAATGTATACCAAAGACCAAATAAAAACTTATCTGTATTCATACAGTATCTTTTAATTCTTAAATTTACATTCCTGTCATCTCCATATCGACGACTACAGGTATGTGACTTGAACAAAGCCTCCACAAACTAACCCATTATTAAAAATCGTCTACATATAACGCATGCGTTATACTTTTCTTGTTCTAAATTTTCTTGATTCCATTTATTGCATTAGGTTCAGTTCTTTTTCTATTCGGAGTTTTTTTAAAAATATTTTTGCGCTCCTTGTCATCTTTCTTAATTAGATACAAAAAAAAGGAAGATATAAAAATCGGACAGGGAAAGTAGCACTCAATGACGACAGCCAACCACAAAACACAAAAACAATCACGCAAACAGACACACGAGAAGGCAACAGTAATAAAAAAATGCAAACGACATCACAAACACAAAAGGGATGACAGAACGGTCAGTGGCCAAAAAGGCCAATGAGGGTTTAAACCAGGTTCTAGGGTGCACCAAACCTCACACTTACCATATTGTCATCCCAATTAAACGGGACAGTGTAAATAAAGAAATCCCCGCCATGAAATATTCTCTAACCAACAAGGCAGCGTTAAAAGGCAATATAAATAAAACACCTAGATGCTCGTGTATATATAAATACAAAAAAAACAAAAGCATAGAAAGCCACAATGAAGGTACTCGATGACTTGGCAGAAGCCAGAGCAACAAGAGAATAAACCATGGAGGGCATGACAATACAAGACCGCGGACAAACATCAAACACCACTGTCCTAATGGGGTTTAGGTAGGCGTCATCACAGGGTCCACAGCCTGTCCGGTCATCGTACAATTAAAGAGGAAAGCGTAGTGGCGAACTGTAGACCCACCACCAAGCATGCAGTACATTGTAAAATGATGGGGTCATAACCTCTTTTGATAAACCTTTTAACAAATTTAACAAAAATAGTATGAAAGTGATCATGACCAAGAATCTTACGAAGTTTGTAAATCACATCACCATAGAAGTCCGGTTGTGATAGTCATTGTCGCAGAAGAGTTCTTAAATTGCTTTTATATATTTGGAAAGAAGATCAGGGTTACGATAATAACATTTTGCAAAGGCTTTACGAAGTTTATGGTAACGGTAACGCCGATGGAGTAGCTTTTTAGTTATACAAACATTACGAATACTAAAGTCCTCAACTCGAGTACAAGCTCTTGAAAAACGAATAAGTTGAGACACATAGACCCCATAAGAATTGGCTCGGGGAACATCCCCATCTAAGTGGGGATAATTAACAATGTCGAAATTAAACTCTCTTGTCATAGATTTTTCTAATAATTTCACCATTTTTAATAGAGAGATCTAAATCAAGAAAAGAAGCGTTATTATCAGAAATATTAGCTTTGTTAAGCTGAAGTTCTTTAGGATAAATATTATTAACCATAACTGGAAAGAAAGAGTTGTCAATGTTCAATATGTCATCCAGATACCGAGAGGTGTCATTAAAGGCTTCAATAACATGAGCCTGGGTATCTGGTGAAAGACTCAAAATGAAATCTCTTTCATAGCAATATAAAAACAAATCTGCGACAAGTGGTGCACAGTTCGTACCCATAGGGATACCAACAATTTGTCTATAAACGGTGGTTCCATACCTGACGAAAATATTGTCTAATATGAAAATGAGTGCTTCACAAACTTCATAGCAAGTCCACATAGTGTAATTATCTAAAGTGCCGTTAGTAAAAAACGCTTTAATTACATGCCAAAAATGTAGTATTTTCCCTAGCGAATGTTTTTTGAATGAGCGCAATAAGCTTGTCTTTAGTAAGGGGATGTGGTAAGTAGTATATAGTGTAGAGAAGTCATAAGTGCTTATTGATGAAACTTGACGTTCATTGAAAATTTTATCAAGGACATCTCCTGAATTTTTTATAGACCAAAATAAATTAATCCCAGAGTTTTCATAAGTTTTATCACAATATAGTTTAACATGATATTTAACGGCAGTAAGACAAGAAGTTAAACGTTTGGAAGTGTTTGTTGTGGTGCAGGCACTAGAATTCGAAATAAAGCGGGACTAAGACTAAGTTTTGAATGGGTCCAAGTATTTTACATTTATCTTTTATGATTTCTAAATGTCTGACTGTTGATTTTATTGCTCCGAACTTTTTATCCGTTCATATTCAATATAGTTCGAAAGGTATCCGTATTTTTCATGAAACAAAGTCCGTAAGAAATAGAGTCACCATTTTCATCTACAAAATCATTAACAAAAATAATATTTCTATCTCTATAACGTTTACTATATAAAAAATTTCTTCCAGTCTTAACTGTATAATTGAGAATTTGGAGCAAGTTCTGTTTTTTGTTGGCTCAATGAACTATATACATCATTCCAAAATTGGCTGTCTATCTTGCTCAGGTTGTTGTCACTAAAATTTTGCCCAAATTTGTGCCTTTGCAAAGGGGTACATAGTTTCAGAAAATGGCACCATTTTTTATTAACCATGTTTTGTCTTCTTATCCACGTGTCATTCAGGGGCTTTCATAACGTATAGGGGCTTTCATAAAGTATTCTATATTTAACATATTTAGTCCCCTGTCATCATAAGGCTGATTTACATCTCTTTTTATTTTGTTTTACTGGACTATTTCATATATATTCATAAAATAATGAATTTAACAGTTTGATTTTTTTTTTATGGGTTTGGGATAATTAATATGCGGTGATTAATTTTTGATAAAGCATGGCTTTTTATCACAAAGATTTTTCCAATTTCTTACTGACCATCTAGATATAAGTTCTTTGATTTCTTTAATCTTATTATTATAATTTAAAGGTATCATATTCACCAGATTAGTTGAAAAAATGATTCCCAGTAGTTTGAAATTGCTTTGATCCCAATTTAACTTAGCCTGTGGGCTTAGTATAGCATTACTCCTCCTTTTTGTGCCAAACCAGATAACTCTTGTTTTCTCAATGTTATCTTTCCTGTCGTGCCCTTAATGGTTCATTCTCTTGTTGCTCTGGCTTCTGCCAAGTCACCGAGTACCTTCATTGTGGCTTTCTAGGCTTTTGTTTTTTTGTATTATATTTACACGAGCATATTTGTGTTTTACTTATATTGCCTATTGATGCTGCCTTGTTAGTTAGAGATTAGACCATGGCGGGGATTTCTTTATTTACACTGTCCTGTTTTAATGGGATGAAGTAGGGTAAGTGTGAGGTTTGGTGCACCCTAGAACCGGTTTAAACCCCCAGTGGCCTTTGTTGCCACTGACCGTTCCAAGGCGGTAGCCCTATTGTCAACCCTTTTGTGTTTGTGATGTCGTTTGCATTTTTTATTACTTTTGCCTCCTCGTTTGTCTGTTTGCGTGTTTGTTTTTGTGTTTTGTGGTTGAGTGTCGTCCTTGAATGCTGCTTTCCCTGTCCGATATTTTTATATTTCTTTACATTTAAGACCAGCCATTTTTGCAATAGCATTACTCCCCTTTTTTGCGCAAAACCAGATAATTCTTATTTTCTCATTGTTACATTTAAGACCAGACGTTTTTGCAATTTTAAAACCAATAGCATATGTTTTAATGACTAATGTGAGACTGTTGTCGTCTGCATATTTATTTACCAAGAACTCAGTACCATCTACCATTATACCTGTAATATTTGTATTTGTTCTAATTAAGATGGCCAGTACTTCAGCACACCATGCTACAAAAATATAAGGTGACAGCGGGTCTCCTAGTCTGCTTGTTTGGCATTTCTTTAAATACAGATTTGTTTTATGAGGTCAGTTACCACTATTGGTTTGTGGCTTCTGATTGGTTGAAAAAAGTATAGGGTCTATAAGGGCATATAGTGAAATTGTAAGGTAGATTCTGATTGGATTAAATTACCCATATCATAACAAATCCCCATAAAACATCAACATATTATATTTCCATCATAAAACATGTTGATTTAGGATATGTTTTACTAAAATTTGCATTTTTATGGGTACAGCTGTACTGAGAGTATATTTGCAAAAATTAAAATGTCTTTACTGCCATTCTGGGGGTGTCCACCTAGAGTCTGAAAGCATCACATTATGTTACCCCCACAAAAAGTAAAATGTCTTTACTGCCATTCTGGGAGTGCCCACCTAGAGGCTGAAAGCATCACATTACCTTACCAACCCCCACTCACCCCTACCACAATTTGCTGGTCATTTTTGAATGTCTCTAAGATAGTTCTTTAACAAATGTTAGGTTTTATCATCCGTTCGGATATAGGAAAAGGGGTTGTAGGCCAAAAGGCTATAATGGAGGACTGTGGGAAATACAATAGCGGTATATGACAATAACCAGCAACTAGTATTTGCAGGCAAATATATGTTTGATAATTCATTTATGCATGATGCATGCTTAATTAATTGAGCATTCGATTGTCTTTTTCGTAAAAAAAAGTATGATAATGGACCTTTGGAAACGGCCGAGCACGACACATACGAAATATTGTAAGTTTTTTGTTTTTTTTACATCCGTTGCCGATCGGACAAGTTGGTAATATGTCCTCCAAGTAGAACTTTTGACACTTTCGTCGTAATTAATAACAAGAGGCCCAAGAGGGCCTGTAGACGCTCTACTGTGTAAAGAGATTTTATTGGGAGATCAGGAGAAGTAATTGGTACAAAGCTTGTGTTACCCGCTATAAACATATGATGATTTGTTGCAAAACTATAACTGGTTTTATTTGTATATTATATTTCACTGGAATGGATTAAGTGGTTTCGGAGGAGATGTCGTTTGAAATATCTTTAAATTTTACCTAAATTTAGCCATTGTGGCCATTTTGGATGACTGACGGCCGCGAAAAACAAAATTCTGAGGAGAACTATTCCAAAGATTATTGTGATTAAGTTCCATCAAAATCCTTCAACCGGTTTCAGAGAAGATGTCATTTTTAGCCCTTTCCTATATAACTCTATGTAAACTTTGGGTTGGCGTGGTGGCCATTTTGATTATTCGACAATAACGAAAAACACAAACTTGATACAAGCCAACCCAAAGAACATGTATATGATATTTTACATGACCTAGTTTTAGACATGGCCGCCATCTTGGTTGACTGGCGGCCGCGAAAAACACAAATCTGGGAGGGACTATCCCAAAAATTATGGTGATTAAGTTTTACCAAAATCCTTTAAGCGGTTTCAAGCGGTTTCAGAGAAAATGTCATTTTTAACCTTTTCCTATATAACACAAACTTGATAGAGGCCAACCCAAGCAACATATTTTTGGTATTTCACAATAATGGAATAAGTAGTTTCGGAGGAGATGTCGTTGGAAATTTCCTTAAATTTGACCATCTTGGATGACTGGCGGCCATGAAAAACACAAATCTGAGAGGGGCCCTCCCAAGTAACATTGAGATGAAGTTTCATCAAAGTCCTTCAAGCGGTTTCAGAGGAAATGTCGATTTTATAAAATTGCTAACAGACAGACGGACAGACAGACGGACAGACGGACGACGGACGAAAAGTGATCGCATAAGCTCGCCTGGCCTTTGGCCAGTAGAGCTAAAAACCTACAAACAATATTACTTTTACACAACATCTACACTAGAAATATGTATATTACTATTATATATTTGTAAATGCCTCACACAATCAATAGAGCTAATGTAGACAAATATGGAAGTTACAGATAATTATACACTAGTCAACTTATATGATCATTGCGGACCTCACTATTATATCGTGTATCCGAATCGCAACATCTCGCACACTGTTTCGCAGCATCGAAGGTTTCCATATTGGTTACGTCATCGCGCCCTAGAGTCCCGCCAAAACTAATATGCATTTAAAATCTATGTTATCCTCCACATTTTGCAATGTCATTCATCCGATTGCTAAATCAATAGCTAATTTACATGAAAGCAGTGATAAAACCTTCATCAGTATTTTAAAAGACAAAAATTCGACGCAAATTATATATCAACACGTGTTGTAAGCGGGCATATTGTTTACATAGCAACATAGCACTATTTTCTTTGTCGTTGTCTCCCGGCTAATAAAATGTCAAGATTTTGAACATACAGAAGCTCGATATACACACGAGGCAGGATCCCAAAGAATGACGGGATTGGCGGAGTTTTCACGATTGCGTGTATCCTAGTAGTATTGTGAAACGTCCATTATATTATATTTTATCTCACCAATATCTAAAGCAAACAAAACATGTTCTTTTGAATGGAATGGTTTTTATGGCACACCAACACAAACATATACAGTACAGCACACAATGGGAAGCAACTCCAGTGCTTGGATCCAGACATAAGTCTGTGCAGTCGTTTCTGAAACAACAGATATACCGGGTACCATAATTTCATAGTCTCTATGGTATAGTATGTCGCATTTGACATGTGTGTGCCTTCGTCAAAAATGTTAAAACATGGCATAACAGGAAATAGAAGGTATATTTTTAAAGTCAAATCTCTTGAAATCTCTAGAAGTCAAGTTGATGTTTTTTTAATTTTAATTTTTATAGACAATTGTCCATTCCATCAGATTAAAATACGGTTAAAAACTTTGGCAATGAAGTTCTAGTTCATATTTGTGTTTTCAGGTTTATCTGAACTGTCGATTTCTTCAATTTCTAAAATAACTAACAACGTACATAAAATCCAACTCTTTTTATGAAATACATAGTGAAACCATCTTTTTCAACTGTTTGTCATTTGTTCCAAAGCAACTCAAACTAAACTGAACTAAAAATGTATAAAACTATACGAACAAACAATCGAATACTCAAATAATTCAACCTAAATAAATGAATCATCAAACATATATTTTCGTGTATGTATTCGTTGCTGGTTATAAAACATGTTTTTATGCGGGAAAATGCCAAATATCAGAAAACATCACTCGTTTTCGCGACCATAAATCGCTACCCTGCACATCGCCTTACCATGATGTGAACAGATCAGAAACATAATAATATCAATGTTGCAGGTAAGACCTAAACATATTTTGCCATGGGCACACGTAGAGCTTTTTCGGAAAATGGAAATAGTTTGCATTACAGAAACGGATAAACCTTGAACATACATATCAAATCACGGTGTTTACCTTATCCGCTCCATGACGGACCGAGTTCACGTTCTTATCAGACAAAAACGGACGTCGAACTGTGATTATCCGATGAACCGCCGTGAAAATGAGCACCTGTTTAGTTTGTAAGCTGCCATCTTCGGGATGGATAACATTTTGTACTATTGATTTTATTAATATTGAGTTCTGCTCAGCCCGGGGCTAGAGGGCGTGAGCGGTAGCTAGCATATTTCACTACCGCTCATGAACAGTCTCAATCAAACCGTGACTGCAATATTTCGTATGTGTCGTTTTCGGCCGTTTCCAAAGGTCCATTATCATACTGTTTTTTCTAGTACATCAGCATGTGTGGCAAAGT
Organism: Cyrtodaria siliqua; assembly: GCA_037043455.1. Taxonomy (NCBI): domain Eukaryota; kingdom Metazoa; phylum Mollusca; class Bivalvia; order Adapedonta; family Hiatellidae; genus Cyrtodaria; species Cyrtodaria siliqua. The sequence goes on from JAWPHD010003987.1 coordinate 63,377, forward strand.
ACGAATACAACAATCACACTGTGTCAGTTGTTCTAAAAAGGTCCCATGGTCCATGTCGGACATTTGTTGCATTAGTTATAGACCGATGACTTTTGGCTTTTCAGCAACTGATGTGGACTGAACTCTATTTACTTCTTACAAGACACTCATTTTACTGAAAGCAATGAACGATATATACGTACACAATGGGGATATGAAAGCGTTTTAGTATTTTTTCAAGTCAGTCTAGAGGTGTGGCAATTCTTTTTAATAATAACTTTAAATTTAAATTACATTCGAAATTATCTGACAAGAATGGACTGAAATATGATAATACTAGATATATCAATTTAAGAAAAAAGAATGCGATTGATAATTATATACTGTCCAAATAAAAACCGGTCCAAATAAAGACGACCCAAATTTCTATAAGGATTTACATAATGATATTTTAGGCGCAGACTGCCATTATCATACTAGCTGGAGGTTTTGATATGATTTTAAATCCAGATATAGACTGCCATGATTATGTAAACATTAATAATCCAAAAGCGAGAGATGAAGTTCTAAATATTATTAGTGAACTTAATCTGGAAGATGGACAATTTACCTGGTTCAAAAAGAAATCGTACCAAAAAGCACGCCTTAATTATTTCTTAATTTCAGAAAAGCAAATTACCGATATTAATGAGAAAAATATTTTACCAGGATATAAAATAGATCATAGTCTGGTTATACTATCATTTGAATTCGGCAAATTTGTTAAAGGTCATTCTTATTGGAAAATGAATAATTCTCTTTTAAAAGATGAAAAATGTATACATGAAATTAAGGAAACTATCAAACAAACTAACCAACAATTTTAAATAATACCCCAATAAAATTTATGCTTCCGATAAGGATCTAATTTTAAATATAAATGACCAACTTTTTTTCGATGTGCTTTTAATGGAAATATCATACTATATATCATACACTTCACATTTAAAAAAACAAGACAAGCTTGCGCAAAACCTTATAGCAGACATAGATTCACTTGAAAAAGACATCAATACTAATCATACATTACATGAAAGTTGAATGTCCAAAGGCACTAATATTATTAAATCTCAATATGGTATAATAAACGAAACAATGACATTTTATAAAAAGCTGTATTCTCATCAATTGACCAAAACAGTAGATTTAAACGATCTCTTTTCAAAATGTAAAATCCCGAAGATGGACGATGACACTAAACAAACGATTGAATCAAATATTACATATGAGGAGATGCTTCAAAGTTTGAAACAAATGCCCAATGACAAGAGCCGAGGAAATTCTGGCTTTACAGTAGAGTTTTATATATTCTTCTGGTCAGATGTCGGATACTTTGTCCTACGGTCAATTAATTACTGCTGTTGTCTATTTCTCAAACACATGCATCCCAAAGGAGACAAAAATATATTATATCCAAAGAATTGGCGTCCACTATCTCTTTTAAATGTGTCTTATAAGTTAGCATCTGCATGTATAGCTAGAAGATTAAAGCTTGTTTTACAATCTTGAATTCATTAAGATCAAACTGGTTTCTTAGCTAGGCGGTATATTGGTGAACATACTAGATTAGTATATTATATTATGTTTTATGCTGAAAAATACAATTTACCTGAGCGACTCCTTCTAATTGACTTTGAAAAAGCTTTGACTCGCTCGCGTAGCACTTTATTTTCCAAGTACTGGACTTCTATAATTTTGGCCCTGTCTTAAAAAGAGGATAAATGTATTTTACATCAATATAGAAACTTGTGTAATAGTAAATGGGCACCTCTCAGACTGGTTCACTATACATCGAAGTTGTCGTCAGGGCGACCCATTGTCTCCCTATATAGTCATTCTGTGTGCAGAAATATTGCTAAGGAATAATATAAATATTACCGGTTTAAAACCAGGTTCCAAAGAAAACCTATTCTCACAATATGCAGACGACACTACATTAATACTGGATGGTTCTGAAAAATCTCTAAGACACGCTCTCTAAAACCTTAACATTTTTTGCGAAAGTCTCCGGTCTTAAAACAAAACTAAAGTCATTTGGATAGGTTGCAGAAAACGATGTAACGTTAAAATATGTAGAGAATATGAACTGTGCTGAGAACATGACTCCTTCACTCTATTAGGTATTACATTTTCTGCGGACCTAGACCAAATATATACTATAAATCATAAAATAAAATTGAAGAGATAAATACTCTTTTGATTAACTGGTCAAAGAGGATTCCCTCACCAATTGGTAAAATTACAGTTAAAAGAGCCTAGCAATTCCAAAAATAACTCATATAATTTCAGCATAACACAATCCCCACCACAGGTCAGGTAATAAATGAATTAAAAACATTAATCTTTAACTTCTTGTGGAGTGGTAAAAAAGACAAAGTTAAACGTCAGGTTATATATCAAGACAAAAAGTTAGGCGGTTTAAGATGATCGATATCGAGTGCTTTTTTAAATCTTTGAAAATAACCTGGATAAGACGGCTTCTAAAAAGTGAAAATAATTGCTTAAACATTGTTCAAGAAATGTACCCATGGATTCACTTGCTTTGGCATAAACTTATAGATAAACATCTAAAACATTGGATAATCCTTTCTGGAACAAAGTCTTTGAAAGGTATAACTATTAGCTACGTAACATTCCACCAACCTCATGGTATCAGTTTCATGGTGTTCCTTTATGGTACAATGAAGATATAAATGTCGGAGGCTCAACAATTTTTTTAAACCACTGGTTCACGACAGGAGTTATTTCCATCAATGACCTGAACGATGATAACGGCAATTTATTACCTTTTCATGTCTTTAAAGAAACTTATGGGATTAAATCCATTTTTTTTTAGAATATGAAGGTGTTATAGCATCAGTTAAAAGGTTACTACACTCACATAAATTCCCACAGTCTATAAACAAGGGTAAAACCCCTATAATACCATTGTATCTATCGACTATTTTAAAAGACATTAAAGGAAGCAGATCAATCTATGATGCAGTGCTAATAACAAATAAAATCCCATCGGCGGTAACAAAGTGGAACGAAGAACTTAATAGTAGACACCTGAATTGGTACAACATATTTGCTTCACCATTTAAAATAAATCAAGATGTAAGACACCAATGGTTTCAATACAGGATTAACCGTAGGATTCTGGGTACCACTTATTTACTTAAAAACAACACATTGCTGATTCAGATATGTGTCCTTTTTTAATAAAACCGTGTGGAAATAATTAAACATCTCTTCCATGACTGTGAAGTTTCAAAATTGTTTTGGTCAAACCTGACTACTTTCATTAATAGCAAATGCACTGAGACTGAAACCAACTGATGAGACTCCGATATTTTATTGCGGAATTTTATTAGATATTATACTAAATAAGATTTTAGTATTAGGAAAATATAATATATTCTTTCAAAAACAAAATAACTCTGCACCATCCTGTACACATTATATTTACTATTTAGAAACAGTGTATAAAAGTGATACATACATTGCTTATAAAAACTCAAAAGATACATATTTTCATAAAATATGGGGCCGATATGAGAACATATTTGCTGAACCATAATACTATGACTCACTCTATACACTTGCTGCAATATATACAGCATTTACCTTTTGTCCTTCCATTTACATTTTGTCTTTCTACGTTATCTTTTCCAAGTATGTTTTTCCATTATACAAATATTTATTTTTCTTGAGCAGAATTACCATGCCATTGTTTTCTACCAAAAACCTTCACTATGTTTCATCTTCCAACATATATAGAATGAATGTTTGTGTAACAAAGGGGTATGACAAACACTAAACTTTACAAAACAATTAATTCTTCTACTGCTTTTAATAACATACTTACTCTATTATGTTGTTTAAATGATAACTAGATACCTGTCATAACCCCTTAATAATCTACATCATGATGTGAGATATGGGATATACATTTAAAAATAAGTACACATTCATGACAATATGCATTGAATCATACACAAACATAATTCCTATACATAGAAAAAACTTTCTATCTATTACTTGGTCATGGGTGTCATGGGTGGAGTACACGTTAATAATTTACAGAGCTTTATATAAGATGAGTATGCGAGGATAAAAGCTAATAATTTACAGAGTGTTAGATACTAAAGAGGAGATTCATACACTCTCAGGTTAAAAATATCATGCCACATACAGTTTTAAATACTCTTAACGTTTATAAAAATCATGAGGTATATTCTATTTCTCTGAAATCATAAATACTTTTTACAGGCTATAACGCTCTGTAAAAAAATGACAAGATCATACGAGTTACCGCCCTTAAAGAACTTCAGAGAAATTGGCAGCTCTGTAAACGATGTTTTCTAGACGAAAACTATTGTGTTTATAGTATATTAGTCTAATTAAAGCAGGATCCCAATGATAAGTACATGAAAAATGCTTATTAATAAATGCAGACAATTCTCAAGTTTTTGCGTCTGTGTGATCAAGATCGATTCAGGACGATTTGGCACCAAACCATTTCGACACCTAGACGAATCGGCCCATATGATAATCACTTCTACAATTTAAGTAAATATGACTTGTATATTACATAGTAGCATGGTCACCGAAATTCCCTTTGTAATAGTTCAGGTGTAAATCGTTTAATTGAAAATACTTAAATATGATCCATTTAACATGTATAATAATGTATACCTAAGACCAAATAAAAACTTATCTGTATTCATACAGTATCCTTTACCTTCCTGTCATCTCAATATCGACGACTACAGGTATGTGACTTGAACAAAACCTCCACAAACTAACCCATTATTAAAAAGTATCTACAATATAATTCTTGTTAACATTAATACGATTACAACGCTGTCGCAACCAATTAAAATTATTAAAAAAACAAATCTTACCCTTGACCTGACGAAATGGCAGAAAGGGAAAATTCGTAAGTTAACAAATCTCTTATGTCTGTTACTGTTTTGTATTGTTTATAAATAAATGCATACAATATTGTAACGTGCATCGGGGGATGGCCCTCCCCGATCCCCATGCACCAATTTCGGGGAGAATAAATGGATCATCAAATTGGTGGTTGAAAATTAAAAAAAAAAAGTATTGTATAGAACATACATTCTGACATAATAACAAGCTGAATGTAAAAGAAAGTTCTAATTGAAAATAACAAAGGATCGCCATCTTGGAACTGAACTGTACTAGAAAAATTGACGAATTCTTATAAACTAAATAACTCCTCAAATAACTATTTCTAGAGAAAAATAATTGAACACAACGATGGATACATGTCTCATAAACAAACATATAACTAACCTGAATATATATACTATCTTTTACAAGATAAATAATAGATTGCGAAATGGCATCTTCTGCTATTTCTCTACCAACCAAGATGTTCAACTGCGCTCATGATTTTCTCGCCGGGTTAGTTGTGACAAAGGTTAAATTTACTCACCTGTGAAATATTACTGAAGTTTAAAGGTGGTTATCCTAATCTGAAATGTCTAACGTAAGGTAAAAAGGGAAGTAGAATGAAAGATGAAATGTCTGATAAAAAGAGATGATTGATTAAATGTTTAAAACACAGGTGATATACAGGTTCTTAATACCTGTATATGTCATCCTGTGACACCCATTTTAGCGAAGGTAAATAAAATCGACAAATCTACAAATAACGTTTTATTTCGACTTAATATCAATTAATTTACTAGTCTAGACATAAAGGACAGTTATTAACATAAACACTATTTCCCACTTACAGGCGGAAATAGCTAGTCGTGTAATGACACCATATTTCTACCAGTGTCGTCACAAGACACCCATCTTATATACGTCAGCCGTGAATGTACTCTGTGTAATGGAGAAACTAACTTCACAAAATGGGATACTGCTCTTGCTTGCACATAACAACACGTTAGGCATCGTCAAGTCAGTTCCTACAAATATCTTCCTGTGGAAATGTCTACTTTAATTGTATCTTTCAGATTCGAAATGACGATCATAACCTTCCAAAGTCATATCATTATGACCTTAAGTCTAATTTATTTGGTACGTGGCATATCAACACCAGCATACGATACCGTCGAACCGGATTATAACGATGATACCGAAGCTCGGCAGATCTGTTCTAGTGTAAACTATTGTGGAATGCAACACACCAAAGCTAACATGACTACTGGTAGAGAGAATGACCGTACCGTAAGAGATTTTCACGAAGACGGCATCTATATACTTGATGTTTGCAAAGCTATCATGCTTTGTTATTTAGACAAAGGAAACTGGTGGATACATAACATATATAGCCATGGGATACCCACAGTAACCTCAACAAATGTATGTGAAATGTTTGATACTTGTCTAGCTCTATTTGGAATCCCCATCAGTCAGCTTTCATTTCGTGTAATATTAGAGGCGGTACCCTTACAGGAACTGAATATGACCTTCCCTATCCTGGAAGATGACACCGGCGTCCCATATCTACTACCGAATGACTTAGGCGATCTATGTCCATATACAGGCTACTGTGGGCGAAATGTATCATTTTCCATAGGAAATAGTTTCTTTGCCTCGTGCTGCTCGGAATGTAGTTGTAATCGAGATTGTGGACTTACCAACAGTTGTTGCTACAACGACCTTGATGTGTATAAGATATTTCAATGTATAGACACGATAAATGTATCAGAAACTAATATTCTACAATCAACAAAATATTCAATGATAAATCGATGTTTGAAAGACGAGAACTCGACTGACAGCTGGCCGTGTAATGACACCATATTTCTACCAGTGTCGTCACAAGACACTCATCTTATATATGTCAACCGTGAATGTGCTCTGTGTAATGGAGAAACTAACTTCACAAAATGGGACACTGCTCTTGCTTGCACAATAACAAGTTTGACATCGTCAAGTCAGTTCCTACAAAATCGCAAAACGGCATGCGACTACAAATATCTTCCTATGGAAACTGACATGGACTGGGCCAAACGTTTTATCTGCGAGGACAAATCGGTGATAAGCACGTGTTCCAAAGGTACTTCCAATAAGGGCGTGCTAAATGCGTGTCAGCAACTCAAAGCTCCATATACAGAACCGTTTGTATTTTTTCCAAAAACATATGCGAACATTTACTGTGCGTTGTGTAACAACAATCGCAGTAAGCCACCTGATCCGGAAGCAGCGTGTCCATACTCCGGCGGCCAATATGGTGGCATCACAACAAAGCCCCCAGGTTTCTTCGCACTGATAGATTCATCTATTTTAGATGACAGCACGATAAATGTATACGTTGATGGGCCAAATTCAGATGATAAATGTCGCTTATATACGGTACCATACGCTACTAAGGTAAATTTTATAAATATGTACTGCAAGCACAATTTAAAAACAACAACATTAAATAGTGAATCGCGTGTATTATTTCCTATGTATTTCAATGTTGTTTTAATTGATCAATATTCCTATCTATAACCAAGATCACGGAAGACTGTGTCTGATAACTAATGCGACATGCATTTGTTTAACTTCTTTATTTTGTTTTAATTATTCCATTCCAGCCCGGTTGTCGACCACTACTGTGTCCAGGGGGGATGTTTCGCACTATGGGCCTGTGTAAGTTCTTCGCAAAACAATGGTTTACTTTCAGTTCTTCAATAATGGTCAGTCTTACACCTTCAAAAGGCACCACGGTCAGCACGTCATTATTTACAAACCTTGGCCAATCGCGGACAAAAGTTGACACGTGGATAACGCACAAGTGCCCGTTTGGTAATAATTTGATGAGCTATTTGGGATATCATAGATTTTCTGACATCTACATGCTATCCAATGAAACAGATGGTAGGATACATGAAGTAATTGTAAATCTGTTCGCCGAACGACGCGAAGATGTCCCGGAGGTCATGATAAGAAAGACCGATATGTGCTTAAAGGAACTATGGAACATAGCTCGTGACGGTATGTCGAATACGTTTACTGCCCGGTTGTTTAAATATAAAAACTTTGTTCCGATTGGAAATGCATCTTCCGAGCTATTATCGAAAATTACACAAGGAGAAAATTACAATCCAAAGCAAAACCAGCTTACGTACTCTCGAATACGACCAACACAAATAGAAACGAGTGCAGATGTATATCTAACGAAGTTGTTCTTTTGTAATCAGGTAGAGATGAACGCAGATGAAATTACAGTTTACGACCGTGAAATAGTTATAAAACACAACGGCAAGGTGCTCGGTGACAATGAGTATGTCATGGAGCAGTTTGATGATGATAACTATATTGTAAAAGTATGTTTTGACGACTACATGGCTGGTGTGAATCTCAGTGGGGCGGATAGCAACATCATGCACCGCGTGTATGTCTGCAGGCTAATTGTATCATTCATCTTGCATGCGTTCTTTCGGTCTGTAACACTGTTTTGATGTTGAATACCAACAGGGATCAAGTTATCTTTATAAAACTTATTACGATATAACTGTTGGTGTTTACGCATATAACTGTTGGTGTTTCAATGGAATCTTTAGAGTAAATTTGTGAAAAATGTTCGTTTCAGAAAGTTCAATAAAAGTGTTGTATAATTGCTTATCAACACATTATGTTAGGCTGTTTAGAGTGTCCTCAGAGAGAGGGTAATGCTAAATAGCATTTCGGAAACCTGGGCGCGAGTTGTTATATGCGTAAAGCAGTGGACGGGAGTTGCTATATGTGTGTGAAGTAGTGGGCGAGAGTTGCTATATGTGTGAAGTAGTGGGCACGAGTTACTATGTGTGAAATAGTGAGCGCGACTTGCTATATGTGTGAAGTAGTGTGGCGAGAGTTGTTATATGTGTGAAGTAGTGGGTGAGAGTTGCTATATGTGTGAAGTAGTGGGCGAGAGTTGCTATATGTTTGAAGTAGTTGGCGAGAGTTGCTATATATGCGAAGTAGTGGGAGAGAGTTGCTATATGTGAGAAGTACTGGGCGAGAGTTGATGTATGCGTGAAGCAGAAGGAGCGAGTTGCTATATATGTGTGTGAAGCAAAAATGTAGAGTTGCCATATGTGTGAAGCAGAAGGAGCTAGTTGCTATATGTGTGAAATAGTGGGCGCGAGTTGCTATATGTGTGAAGTTGTGGGCGAAAGTTGATATATGTGTGAAGTAGAGGGCGAAAGTTTATATATGTGTGAAGTAGAGGGCGAGAGTTGCTATATGTGTGAATTAGTGGGCGCGAGTTGCTATATGTGTGAAATAGTGGGTGCGAGTTGCTATATGTGTGAAGTTGTGGGCGAAAGTTGATATATGTGTGAAGTAGAGGGCGAGAGTTGCTATATGTGTAAATTAGTTGACGCGAGTTGCTATATGTGTGAAATAGTGGGCGCGAGTTGCTATATGTGTGAAGTTGTGGGCGAAAGTTGATATATGTGTGAATTAGTGGGCGCGAGTTGCCATATGGGTGAAGCAGAAGGAGCTAGTTGATATATGTGTGAATCAGTGGGCGCGAGTTGATATATGTGTAAAGCAGTGGGTGCGATTTGATATACGTGTAAAGCAGAAGGATAGAGTTGGTATATTTGTGAAGCAGTTGTTATACATGTGAAGCAGAAGGAGAGTTATATACGTGTAAACTAGTGGTTGCAAGTTCCTACATGTGGAAACAGAATGAGCGATTTGCTATATGCATGAAGTAGTGTTCGCGAGTTGCCATATGTGTGAATCAGAAGGAACGAGTTGCTATATGTGGTAAGTAGTGGGCGCGAGTTTATATATGTGCAAAGCAGTGGGCGCGAGTTGCTATATTTTGGAAGCAGTGGGTGGGAGTTTCTTTTATATTTGGGAAGCAGTGGGCGCGAAGCTATATGTGTAAAGCAATGGGCGCGAGTTGCTATAATTGTACAGCTATCCAGAAACACGCAGGATAGAATACATATACTGAAAGTAAAGAGTAGGTCATCACAAACATAAAATGGCTGACAATGGGGATTTTGCGTTGGAACGCCTTGAAACGGTTAGTGACGAAACAGTGCCGGCGCTTTAATCGAGTTTTGAAGGGTGAACCAGACTTCACTCTTACCCTATTGAAAGGGTATAATTCTACTCTAACTGAAAAATGACGTGCCTCTGGAGATCATGGTAACTCCAACATGCCCCATAAGTACTTAATAAATTAAGTAAATTAAGTACTTATCGTATCTCGGCGGCACACAGATGATGTGATCCGTAATAAAACGGATGCACATTGAGAAACAGTTAGTATACGAGCATTACAGCGCATAAGGATATTTCTGCGCGCCTAAGGCATGCATAATAGTGATCATCAAAAGATTCTAGGACATACTAAGAAAGACAAAAATATCGGACAACTGCATGATTTCATTTGAGATCTTTGATAACATACCACTGCCAAGTAAACGGTACTGGTTTAGACAAAATTCGTCAGAATGTGTCACCATTGAAACTGTTCTGGTTATGTTGCGCTCCTTAACAAAAAGCTATCACCAATTTATTTTCTTTCAGTTTATTTCTAAAACGTTTTTTTTTTATATATACCAATTGGAAATTTTGAGGTACCTTTAATGTTGTGTTTTTTTTTCAAATACATTGTGATTTTTTTAATCATCTGTTTAAACATTTTTGGAGGTTAGGTGATCAACATTTTAATAAAAATCACATAATTTAGCATTATTTACACTTTGGTTTGTAAAATTATGTTGTTGTTTTTTTGTGTTGTTTTTTTCAAACTCTATCTGACAAAATTAAAAGAAGAAAAAAGGAAGAAAATAGTTGGTGTAGTTGATTTGTGATAGGATTAGCAGATCTTCATTTTGATTATGTAGCCGACTATTGTTTAGAAGGAAATATGGCGAGCTTCCGAATCATCCTGTGCGAAAAACAACGCGTCTCTAATTGTTTTCCCGCCTTTACGAAGCAAAAAACGAAATATACGGATCACTTTGTTCGCCGTCTTGCGTCTTACGCTGTCGTTTCTTCATATTTCTCCATCAGACTTTCCATAGGTGCATAAAATGACAATAGTCACGTGATATTACCAGTATAATTATAACGGTTAAGGTTTAGTTACTTCAAATCAACTGCATGTGAACGCAGCTCCATTTATAGTCACAGGGGCAACACAATTGATATCTACCCATGATCTTTACAAAGATGTTGGTTGGGAAACATTTGAGACGCGAAGAAGTAAGCACAAACTTAGACATTTTTATAAAATGATCAATAGTGCAATTCCTCCTTATCTTACATCACTAGTGCCACCCCCAAACCCGCCCCACTCCCACCCCAACCATCCACCCCATTGTCAGTGCAGAATCAAATCATGGGTTAAGAAAATTCAGATGACTTTTAAGTTCCTTTTTCTCTTACAGATTTATATTCCACATCTTTCTTACCTTTTGTTATTCGAGAATGGAATAATATCCATGTTGATGACACGTAAAATTCAAATTCCTGAAAATTATTGCACGGGAAATAGAAGAGCACAGATACCCCATGCACGTTTACGAACACAAATTGTAGTTATTCGAATATATAATTATTCAATAAAAATTGTGCCGAATCTTTTGTTTGTAGATGTGGAATTCGAAAGTACTAACCATTTTATTTTCCACGATAATTCACGTGCTATCCTATGACAGGAACTGAATCCACTTTGTTCTGTTTCCTTAAGGTTCCTCTCAACTGCCCAAAATGAAAAAAAAGTAAATTTAGTTTTATATGTGATTTTGTTGGAGTTTGTGCATGTTTTGCATATCATTTTAAGCGTCTTCGAACCAAGATTTTGAAAGTAATAAGTTTTTGCACAATTTTTATTATTATTATTAATAGTTTGTAAAAATGTAACCGTAATTTGGGCATCATACGACGGAATCTCAAGTTCTTATTATTTTAAGGCTTTGGAAAAAATAATTATGAAGAAGTCAACTTCAATGTCTACCTCAGGCAGCGCCTTTTGAATTTTGTCAAAATCTAATGTCACAATATCCATAATTTATAAAAATAAAACACCTATATTTTCAAATATATTTACAATTTGGGCCTATTTTTACCATTGTCATTTATATCTTCACGTGCATGCTTGCACGGGATATTATGGAGTTTGAAAGCTTGATATGAGAACGGTTTTATGAATGTTTCATGCTGATCTGGAGGCGATCGCATAAGCAACCAACCTTAGCTAGGTGAAACAATCATATAGCTACCTTGTTTTGTCAAATGCTGTATAAAATTCGTCCATATCCAGAAAAAAATTGCAATATTATCATCTTTTTCGCGATTTCTGAAGTGCCAAATAACATACACCGGAAGTTATAACCGAAAAAGTAGGTCCCACGTTGCAGGTGCACGTCGTTAATGTGAAAATATTAAAAGATGTAGTAACTGTGTAATATTTATTCAAAATTATGATGCGTATGATCTAAAATAAACACGGAAATAGAAAACTTTATTAAATTTGAAAAAAACTCCCCATCTTACTCGATGAGTTTGAGAAGACTATTTCTGGCGTAAGAATACAATTTCGCCAAAACAGAGTGAAGCCAGAAAATTATTGTAAACAAACGTCGGCGAACCTATAAATAAGGCGACATCTTATACCCGATCAAAGAACAATATTGACGGTATGGTTAAATATAACAAGGATGATATATTGCATGTTCATCTTTTACTAGAAACTTTACTTAAACGCGTGTATTAATATGCATCACCACTGTCTAGTGCAAAAAATGGCGACATGCAGTTCAACACGAGGTCACTTTCGAGGTCAAAATACGTAACGTTATATTAGTTAGCATGGGATTTTCGGCTTGGCAAAGCCTTGAGTATATCAAAACAGAATTATTTTCATTATGAATTTTCATTTATTTTTAAGAAGTAACTTGAGATTCCGTCGTATGATGCTTAAATTACGGTTACATTTTTACAAAATATTAATAATAATAAAACAATTTGTGCAAAAACATTATTATTTTCAAAATCTTGGTTCGAAGACGCTTAAAATTATATGCAAAACATGCACAAACTCCTACAAAATCACATATAAAACTAAATTTACTTTTTGTTTCATTTTGGGCAGTTGAGAGGAACCTTAAATACTGTACTATTTGATGATTCCAGTCTTTCATACGAGGTGTAATCAAATATATTGAAAGCGGTCCAGCAGTTCAAATTGTCTAGTAAACGGTTTTAGGTTATATAGGGAGATGTAGGCAAGTCGGACTTTTTCCATTAGTGTGCTCCTAAATGCCCAAATTCTAACGGCTATGTCTACTGTGCGAATCCCGTTCTGTTTTAGGTTTTTCTTTACTACCTTTCTATACTTTTCTTTATTCATTCATACACAAACTATTTTCGGTTTTCTTCGTTTTTGCCTTCTCTAATGTAAATCGAATAATTTGTTTTGTTCCATCTATCTGTTGACAGTTTTGGATATGAATTACAAAAGTGAAAGTAGACTGGGTATGAATGAGTGAGGAGCTAAGCAAATGTTGACATTTGTCCCGCATTTGTAAATACTTTCTTATAAATAAGTAACTAACCATCCCATTTTATTGTTGATTTTCAATTGCGTTTGAATAGCAGATATCTTTATCTTCACGAACAGTAAGTTTCCTAGTATCTTTATCTTCACGAACAGTAAGTTTCCTAGTATCTTTATCTTCACGAACAGTAAGTCTCCTAGTATCTTTATCTTCACGAACAGTAAGTTTCCTAGAATCTTTATCTTCACGAACCGTAAGTTTCCTAGTATCTTTATCTTCACGAACAGTAAGTTTCCTAGTATCTTTATCTTCACGAACCGTAAGTTTCCTAATATCTTTATCTTCACGAACAGTAAGTTTCCTAGTATCTTTATCTTCACGAACCGTAAGTTTCCTAATATCTTTATCTTCACGAACAGTAAGTTTCCTAGTATCTTTATCTTCACGAACAGTAAGTTTCCTAGTATCTTTATCTTCACGAACAGTAAGTTTCCTAGTATCTTTATCTTCACGAACCGTAAGTTTCCTAGTATCTTTATCTTCACGAACAGTAAGTTTCCTAGTATCTTTATCTTCACGAACAGTAAGTTTCCTAGTATCTTTATCTTCACGAACAGTAAGTTTCCTAGTATCTTTATCTTCACGAACAGTAAGTTTCCTAGTATCTTTATCTTCACGAACAGTAAATTATCTAGTATCTTTATCTTCACGAACAGTAAGTCTCCTAGTATCTTTATCAGGTTTGTGTATTCTACAGTTTTTTTTAACATGATCAGATAACAAGGCAGGCAGTGGAAAAATATTTAGTGTAGTTAAGCCTTAAAGTTTTCCGGTCATATTTTGTTTCATGAATATGTTTAAGTTTATTTAAATCGAAATCAATACACAACAATAGCTATTTACAATTCACATATTGCAATATCTGTGAAAAGCGAGAATAAGGTTTTATTTGATGACGTAGACAAGTTTGAACAGGTAAATTAATCCACAGGTAAATGTATTATATATATGTATTTTGGGGTTTCTGGCTCAAAGCTCTCGTTTCACTCGAGTTTGATCTAGAAACTCCCCAAACTACATATATAAGTAAATAACCGCGAAATGGTGATTTACTTGATTTTAAAACTTTTTTAAAATAGGGGTAGTGAAGATTGCAAGTTTATTTATTTTTTTATAGTTATCAAAATTACACCCCAAAAAATATAAAATGTTTTTTTAATACAAAACAAATTTGTCGATTTGTTATCAAAATTACACCCAAATCAACAATTCTCCGACCTTGAATACAAAGGTGGTGGATCATACTCAAACACACTACTAAAACAATAAATCACACACTTTTTAGACTTTTTTGTAAGGTTGCCATTGCTTCCTTTCTTCCCTGCTCCACTAGTTCTTTTTTTTGAACTTCACTAATTTCAAGTTTCTTTTGTTTGATATCCTGTTTCAAATTATAGTATCTCTCCAGTTCATCCGAAACCATTTTGAACTCTTGTTCTGATATCTGTGCATCACTCAACGCTTTTGATATTAATTGCTTTATACTATTTAACTTAGACTCTGCCAAAGTTTTTATCTTATGATGTTTTTGAGCTTTTGCGTTAAGCTTGCGTCTGATAAAATTAATACAAACACCAGTAGCTCCACATACTATTGCTGCTATTTCCAATGGTAACAAAACTGGAACAACAAATCCAATCCCAGCCATAATAACACCTGCAGATATCAAGGTAGTGTCAATTCCATCCGTGATATTAATACCACTTTTATATTTTTTATAAAGAGATTTGCGTGTGTCTCGCTCTGTAATTAACTTTTTTCAATTTCTGAAATCTTTTGTAATCTATAATTTTGTCCGTCTTACGCTGGCAACTCAGGATATAAACTTGGTGCTGTCGGTTGCTTCATTTTTTTATTTATTAATAAAAAACTAAATTAATTCAATTAATAATGATGCCACCGTATTAACAGCGGTAGCGTTAGCAACCTTGCATACAAAGTTAACAACAGAACCAGCACCAATATCTAAAGGACTATCAAAGTTATCATGATTGCGTGGGATGATGTGAAGCGTTATGCTATAATTTGGTTGTTCAACACCATTGACAGAAACTATTACAGTTACGTCACCAACTAATCGGTCACTTGCTAAACCTATTCCCATAATCCGTCCACGGCGTGTCATTACATGCCCCACATTTGTTTCTGCTCCACCGTTACCAAATGAGAGTATTCTATTCAATACAAGTGGGCCCTTAGCCTCCGCAAATATTGTTATAATCCCATATTTAAGATTATCAACTCTATTTTTCAAATGATTAAACTGGTTAACAAAAGGCACAACTGGCCTATATAAATCTTGAACATTATTTATCAAAGCCTCTAAGTCTTCTGTTTTTTTAGGTCTTGTTGGTCTAAATATACTCATTGTTTTTTTTTATAAAAATATATTTTTTAAATAATTTCTAAAACACAACTCATAGGCAAACCGTGATTATCTATTTTGTTGCCATACTCATCTCTAACTTCTATTGTCAATTCAGAAATTGCACCATTCATAAGACAGTGATATTCAGGATAAAAATGTTTATATACAATATCTCCAAACTGCATATTTACCACAGGTATAACCCCTATAATAGTGCTTGGCGCACCATTGAAATAATTACTACTTGTATTAACTTGTTCCAGATGAACATATAGCTGTTTATAAGGAGCTAAATCAATTGGGTAATTTCCAGCACGAATACCTTTTGACCATTTTCTGTCATCAAATCCCAGCATTTTTGAAAGACCGCTTGATAATCGTGTCTCTATTGGCGTATCTAAAATGGCTGTAGCACTTTGCGCATAAATGGCTAGGATAATATCTTCATTTAGCAATTTAAACTTTTCTACCAACTCTTGAAAGTTATAGAGTCCACCTGGTATATGATACGTTTTATCTGGTTTTTTTGTTTTTATGACTTCATGATTAATATTAAACCAACCGATAGTGTATGTAAAACTTTTTAATCCAACGCGCTTATCTCCAATTTTATTATCGATATACTGTTGTAAGCTAATAGAACCGTATATGTTTGAAATTGTATGAAACATTTTTTTTTAATATATATAGAAATACAAATAAAAATGATTTCTAAAGAATTTAAATATAGCTCAGATGCTCACTACAATTTAAGTACTTTCAGCAAGAAAGTGATAGATATAATAAATCAAAACATAGTAATTACATCAGACGGTAAAGGCTTTAAAGCATCATTTCCCAATGTCTTTGAAAAATACAAACTCCAATACGTTAAATCAGATGCTATAGTCCAAAGCTGGGGAACAAATTGGATGTTATTTTGGCAGAACCAGTTGAATTTTGCTATTTGGTGTGCGACAACTGGATGTGGCATTGATTTCAACAACCATCTAAAAGCTGATGTCCTGGTTGGTTCGTTATTTCGATTTCATGTCTATTACCAAGTCAGAAGAATATTATTTGAGATGAGTGTAGCAATGCCGCAAGACTCAAATTGGAATGCGTTTAATAACACATATAACCGAAACGCATACGAGAGAATATGCAAGGAGTTTAACGTTGACTTAAATTCGGACAGGAGACAGAAACAAAGCTATAATGATGGTCTAGGAACAATTTATAATTACTGGACAAATATTGGTTATCATCCTTTGATAAATACTGTATACGACAACAAACGATGAGTTTTACAGTCTATGAGAGTGATAAAACATATCACATTGATTACATTGCACAAGGATCTGAGGCTGACAACAGCTGGTCTACTTTTATACTAGATAGTTCATCTGGTTTCACAAGGGCAGGAGTAGAAAAAATCAATGACAGCATAAGAACATACTGCTGGGCAATTCTTGGCTCACAATCACAAACAAGAACAGACATAATTGGAACTGGAACAGCATTTGATGCACAAAAACAATTTCTAGCAAATGTAGAGGACGCAATAAATAGCCCCATCGACTTGCCCAGTCAAATTTCAAGATATGAAAACACCCTAAAATATGCAAGAAGTAAAGTAAATTTTGTCTATGGAAGTGGATTGTACATGTTTCCGAGTGACATGGAATTAAGAATTGGAACAATACAAGACTACAATAATGAAATTGTAATAGAAACCGATGCACAAGCATTAGGATTGAATAATGATGTAAATATAAAACCAGTGCCACCAAAAAATATTCAACCTTTTCAAGGCACCACAACAAAGGATTTTTTACCGGAACTTTCTGACTTTGATCAATCAATACATAAAACTGTGGAACATAACCCACCAGAAATACAAAAAATAGCGATTGAACACGAAGATAACAAAACAACTATAATTGTTGGTACTATAGTAATAGGTATTGCTGCATTACTTATTTACGAGATTTACTAAACCACTCTTTGGCTGCCACATACAACAACCCGGAAACAAACACAAGCAAAGCCCATAGATTGTTACCAAGCCAATTAATAACATTACCTGTTGCAGATAAAAGCCATGATACTATTGCACCAATAACTTCTGGAAGTACTGCAGCAGCTTTACCAGCTAGGTTGGCAAGGAGCTTACCAAGATTACTTAGTTTTTTTGTTTTTTCCAATCCTTGACACTTGATGGATCAGGTTTTGGAGTTGGAGTTGGCGCAGCACTTGATGTGGGAATAATAGAATTAATTATCACCCCAAGAATCATACCAAATGCAGTTAAAATACTAACAATAGTAATACCTTGCTCCCTAAACAAGGTTTTGATCCTCTCACCAAGAGTTGTATCCTCGTTTAACATTTTGTTTATTGTCTCTTTTATTCTGCTTACTTGGTTACGAAAAGTTTCTCTGTTCTCATTGATGACATCCATCCTTGCACCTCTCTCAACTTCAAGGTCTTTGATGCGATCGCTAATTCTTTTTATCTGGAATTCATCATCGTCAGTCTTAGCTTGTTCTAACTTTTGTTTTTCTCTTGTTATGTCTTTATCAAGTTGTGTGAGTTTTGCTAAGTTATTGGTGAGTTCTTCCTTGACAGTTGTCATCGCTTTTACTATTCCATCCATTTCACGCTTGTCTATATTTGTTTGTGTTGAAACATCAGGACGCTCATCCACATCCCAGTCGTAAATTAATGCCTCCTCTATGTTATCCATTGATGTCTCTATGTTATCCATAATATGTGATAAATCTTGTAATGGAATAGCATCCACATTATCTGGTAAATCGTTTCTTGTGCTTTCCAATGCTTGTCGAGCTTTTTGTGATAATTTTGTTTTACTGTCATACTCCGGCAAATTCAAAAATAGTCTTATCAGGCACCATTGGTAAATCATCATCATTATAATCATCTGGATCGTACGCAAGATTTTCATATTCAAATCCTCCTTCAGCCATTGTTTATTTTATTTAATTTTAAAAAATGTATTTAAAAAATAAAAACAATGTCAGCTTACGGAAACAAACTCAACCCTCATAGAAAACTAAGAGAACCTCATGGTGCCAAAGGTATCCGCACAAGTGTAGTAATAACTAATAATCCATCAACAATAGACCAAAACCAGCAACTGCTTGTGAGATTTCCCAATCTAAGTACTAATGATGTAATAGTTCCTTGTACTGCTCGTCTTGCCTTTGAAATAGAACTTAAAAGCAGAACAGACGCCAACGCTACTCTATACCAGATTCTGGGTAGAACAATTGTGAAAAAAATGACAATAAGAATAAGTGGCAACGAAGTCATGTCAATAGATGACAGTGATATATATCATTGTTATGTAGATTTATGGAAAAGCCCTATTGAACGAGTAAACATAGCTTACCAAGGTATTGGTAAAGCAAACATGTTAAAACATAGAATTGGTGCGGGAGATGCTTCCTCAGACACCGAAGATGAAGCTATAGCAGCAGCTTATAAAAATAGATTTTGTATTCTATTGGACTTTGAAATGTTAGAAAGTCATATGCCATTTTATCAAGCGGGGCTTGGTGATAGGTTAGAATATGAATTAACGTTTAACGATTATAACAAAGTTATCAAAAGCAGTGATGCTGATGCATCTTATGTAATAAATAATATTTGCTTGGAATTTGATATGGTTAGTGATGTTGAATTAGTCAGACAAATAAGACAGCAAATCAATGGTAAGATAGTATTTATGTATGATCGTATCTTGCGACATAGAAAAATAATAGCAAACAAATCTGAAACCCTTTGGAATATCAACATTATTGTACCAGCACAGAGCATGAAAGGTATTCTAATGCTGTTTGAAGACCCAGAAAGAACAAACACGGAATCCTTTTACAACCCAAAGATTGAAAAGGTTGAAATGACATGACAATAGAGGGAGTACCAAATCAGTTGTATAGTCTGGGCATGAAGGCATATCAACATTGGGATGAAATTAACAAATATTTTGCCTTGACATCAACAAGAAACAAAGAGACAGAAATAGTAGCGAGGGACTTAAACTTTACCAATGTTTCTCTTGAGACCTATCTAACAAAATCATATGCTTTGTGGCTTGACCTTAGAACATGTGATGACAATTTATTATATGGCAGTGGAAGAAGAATAGAAAACGGTAGTGAAGGCATAACAATACTAATAAATAAAAAAGCAGATGCAGACCAACCTTTAAATATTTATCTATATATAATACAAGACGCGCAAATCAATTTCGAAGATGGAAGATTCAAAGAATCACGATACTAAATATCCTAAATATCCACAGTGCTATTATCTGTGGTCAGACAGGCTGTGGTAAAATAGAGTTTGTTCTTGACATACTTGAACAAGAGTATGTTGGAGTTTTTGAACATATAATTATATTGTGTCCAACCATAGAGTGGGACGAGGCTTATAAAAATAGATCCTGGATAGGAGATGTAAGAAACCCAAGAGATAAAAAAAAAATTGTCAATCCCGTTAGCAACGGCAAAGAAATGCTGCAAGAACTGTTGCGTTTATTTTTCAAACAATATGCTGGCAAGCCCACATTATACATCATTGATGATTGCTCAGCCACAAAAGAATTAACAAAGAAAAAAGATATGTTATCAGAGTTGGTATTCTCGCCAAACAATCAGTGTGGGTTATTTCACAGAGATATAATTCTGTATTAAAAGATTTAAGAGAGCAAGCAAAATTGTTGTGTATGTTTTACACCAAAGACAGAGATAGTTATGAAAATTGTTTGAGAGAGAATGATGTTATTCCGACGCTGGAAGAGAGAACCAGAATAAGAAAAGCTTCAGCAAAGACTAAATATTCCAAGTTAATATTGAGGACTGACCAACCAACTGGTTATTGGGTTGAATAATTTTTTTCCAATTTGGAAAATAAAAAACTAAATCCAGCCGCAGAACGCGCCAACCAATGCACCAACCAATACCGGTACAACAGCACTATCCATGTTTTTCTTTTTACGTTGTATCGGGGCTTGTAAAACATACCTTCTTGGCTCACATATAAAATATTCTACGCCATCCTTTGTCACATAAATTACAGGCGTTTCCTGTGCACCTTTTGCGTACGTTTGTAAAAAATTACTTTTTGAAACACATATACAACATTTTACTTCATCCTTTGTCATAATTTCCTGTGCTATTTTATTTTTGTCATAATCACTAATCTCATCGTCTGATATATTCAAATCCATTTTTTCTTATATAATATTTTTTTATTATTACAAAATATATTTATTTCATAATATCCGCAGGTATAATACCGTCAAATAATTCCTTTTTTTTACCACTGTTGCTAATAGTAATACTAACAGCAAAGTAGCAATGTTAATAGCAATATTGACCATGAATATAGTAATGCTAATAGCATTGCTCATAGCAAATTAGTAATGTTAATAGCAATGTTTGCAGCAAATTAATAATGTTAATAGAAAAAATAGCAATGTTAATAACAATGCTATTAACAATACTAACAATTACTAGTTGCATGAATATCGCAGCTGGTTGTTTTGTATTTTATATTTATTTCAAGATAAAAAATAAAATTAATAATATAAAAATGAATGCGGAAGAACTATTACAAAATATATCGGAACAGACGGAACCAGATGAATCAAAGCAACAAGAAACAAAAAAAGAAAGATTATCAGCCATAGTGGCTGGCGGCGGTAGTCGTCAATATTTGGGTAAAGACATACAACTCAAGAATATAGATAGCATGCCCCCGGATGAAATTAACAAACTTTACTGCAGATATGAAGCAAGGCTTGGGGCAAGTATGACCAAGACTTTAGGCAATTCTTTCATTAACTTGTATGTGATGGGAGTATCAAAATATTTTAATGTAACCAATCCACCAAAACTGATAGAAGATTTGGAGGAAGACCCATTTATTAATCATGCTTTGACAAGTGCTTGTTGTGAGTTGTATTACAGGTATGGAATGTGCTTAGCACCATTTACAGCAATACTGACAACTGTTAGACATATTGATTTTAATAAAAATAAAAATATAGATAATATAAATGATGGAGAACCAAGAGAGTGAAGTTATACCTGTGCAAAAAGTAAAAAATCCAAAAAGAATAGAAGCTGGAAAAAAGGAGCAGCGGCAAGAAAGGCAAAGCGTCAGGGTGCTGCAAATCAAGATGCTGCAGAGCAAGATGCAGAGCAAGATGAAATAACAAAAATAACAATAGGTGAAGAGGAACCAGACATCAAAATAAACGTATACAACAATTATATTCCACCGTGTCTGGTTTTATTAGTAGGCATTGCTGGGTTGGGTTTGTATATTTATAACAAGAAATCTGCTACGCAACCTGTGCAACCTGTGGCTGTTCATGTTGCACCAAAAGACCCGTTTGATTGTTTTTAATAATTTATTTAAAAAAATAATATAAAAAATAATATAAAAAAAATTGCAACAAGTATTGACGGAAAACAAATTGTAAATATGATGTATCACGCTGGAGTGGAAACACTTCTAACTGTTGGATATTCTGAGATTGGCAGAAAACTACTAAAAAGACCAGCCCCTAAAGTAGATTTTAATATGACAGATGTTGGGATGCTGTATGTGGATATAATGTTAGCAATGGCTACAAAGGATATGCTGATTAAGCAAGGTATTATTCCTGCGGATATTATGAAATAATTTAAAAAATATATATAAAAAAATGGCAAGTGCAGTAGCAATGATGATAGGTGGCGCATTAACAAACGCATTGGCGTTTAGCGGTTCAAATTATTTCTTTTCAAAAATGGGAAGTCATTCAGATGAGGAAAGACAAAGGCATGACAAAGCTGTGGAACAATTGGAAGCAGCACAAGCGGAGTGGAATAAAAAAAGAACAGAAAGATTAGATTTTATTAATAAGCAACTGCAAAAGGAGCATCATGCAGAGCAGACTTTTGATGATGTGGACCAAGCTATGAAACAGTATTATTATACAACTGGCAAACATTTGCTTTTGGAACCGGAGCCCAAGTTGAGTGATTTTTAAACACCATCTCCGGAACAACAGAATAGAGAAATTACGTTTATTGTGGTGGGCATGGCTGCAACTGGATTTGTGGCGTACAAATTGATTTCATAAAAAAAAAAGTTTAAAACTATAATTAATTTGGATTTGGAATGACTAAGTATGTTTACTTTGGAATAACCTTTGAAAAGACTAAGTCATATGCATGATACCTATTTTTTTTGTTGTTCTTACATGGTTTCAATCCAAGTGGTCGCATATAATATGGTGGTTTAGCACTCTTCTCTAATTTATCTTTGAGATGACCAGGCGCCCATACTTCACCATTGTCTAATAATGTCAATACCATGGATGGACCATATTCAGTATCCACTATTTTCGTATCTGTAATAGTCTATATTTTATTTATTTCCAAGTCTGTCCATTTCTTTGTGCTGTATTGATTTTGCTCTTCAAGCAGTTCATCAAATTGTGCAGTTGTGATTTCCATTTTTTCTTTATAGTTATATAAATTTTAATCTTTAGTAGAAAAAATGGAAAAGATTTATTACAGCCCAAAAGGATTTTGGAGAGGTAACTCGGCAGTTAAAAAATTAGCAAAAGAGGCTGGTGTTAGTGAGAAACAGGCATTAGAATTTTTAAAAAAACAAGCTGTGTGGCAGATTTATTTACCCGCACCAAAGAAAATAATTAGACCCAGGTTTGATGTTTCCACTAAAAATGGAGTGCATCAAGATAATTTGTTATTTCTGCCGCATGATACTTTTAGACGCAAGACATATAAATATGCATTGACTGTGGTTGATATTGCGAGTAGATACAAAGAAGCAGAGTCGCTGACTTCCAAGGATAGCAAAGAAGTTGCTAAAGCATTTGAAAAAATATACAGTCGGCATTTAAAATATCCAAAGTTATTACAAGTGGATCCAGGCAGAGAATGCATGGGTGCAGTATCGCAGTTGATGGCAAAACACAAAGTAAATATCAGACGAGGCAGAACAGAAATACACAGAGACCAAGCTTTAGTGGAAAGATTTAACAGAACATTAGCTGAAAGATTGTTTGGCTATCAGTATGCTAAGGAAATAGATTCCCAAAAAACGCAACAGAGAGTGGGTAAAGAGATTACCAGAAGTTGTTAAAGCAATAAATGTGGAAACAAAACAGCCCACTCATGTTGAAACAAAAATATTAAAAGAAGATCCTATCTGTATGAATGCCAGTGTAAGATATTTATATCAACCTGGGGAACAAGAAGGTGGAAGACGCAGAGCAACTGATCCAATGTGGAGTGGAGATATTCACAAGATTAAAAGTTAAATGGTGACGCAAGGTATAAGAGTATATTATTTGAAAGCACCAGCGCCTCAAAGAGGATTTATCAAAGAAGAACTACTTATTGTTCCTGCTGATACCCAAATTCATAAGTTTTTATAGAAACCATGTGCATCAGTTGTAATTCCATCTTCTCGAATGTATCTTTTAGTGTAAAATGGTGACAGTGTTACTTTGTTTACTGTTATGCCGTATATTTGATGCTTCATCGTGCGTATCATATTCATCTCATGGGTGTATTTTTTCTTGTTAAACAATGCATCCTTGTAGTTTTCAAAGTTAATATTTTTGTTACGATTACGTATTTTTTTACACCCTTTGCTTTCTTAATGAGTTGTTCATCCGCTTTCAAAATAGAATATAGCTTGGGTCTTAATCCAACATACTCAGCTATAGCAACACCAGCACATTCATCTTTCATTTTACCTAATACTTTTTTATTTGTATCATCATGCATTGGGTGATTTTGAGGATAATCACTTAGATCATATTCATCTTTCATTTCAGCCATGTCTTTGTATGCATCATCTGTTTTGATTTCTACCAGCAAGCTGTCAGTGTCTGTGTATCACATTTATCTCCGTACCTTTTCTTTAGAGTATTATAGTACCAATCATACATCATGTACTTTGATAAATCCAATACTGCCATCCCAACATAGATTGGTTTGTTTAATGTTAATTTTGTTTTGTTTACATGTATTGCTGACAATTCATCTGAAAACTTTATACGCCTGTTAAAGTTGGGTTTGGCTATTATTTTTCTTATCTTTTCATTTTCAGAGCCGTCAGTTCTGACTAGTTTTATATCAGTCCGCTTGCGTAGATTTTCCATTGTTTTGCCAAACACAGAGTTGTTCATAAGTTTATAAAAATCTTTTTCAAATTGTGATTTAGCTTTTTTCCTAAGTTCTGTGTTTAGGTGTATGTATGATTCCATCCATGGTTGTTCATTAAATTCTAATACTCTGTGTACTTTCTTTAGTTTCATGCCTAAAGATAAATACAGTTGCAGGTTTTTGTAATGTAACACATATTTTTCTTTGTCCATAAGATTGGGGACTAGCTTGTTCTGTATGTATCATGCTATTATTTTCCAACAGATCTGTCTGGTATTCAGACAACCATTCTTTTTTTACTGCTAATCTTTCCGGTGCAAGTGGATAGTCATTGTGAGCTTCATGGAGGTCTTTAGGATATTCCAAATCAACTTCGAGTATTTGTCCTTTGCCAGGTTTTGGTTCCTTTCTTGTTTTTGGCTTTCCAAACAAAGCCAGAATATGGAAGTAGCTGACTCATTGCCCACCCATAAAGATTATTTGCATCAAAATACATTAAAAATCTGTTTTCCTCTCTAGTGTTATAATCAGCTACATATGGATTGTTTGCTTTGGCATATCTTTTTGATACCATACTTATGCCACCTCGCATTCCTTTTTCTACAAACAAGTGCATGTCAATGTCTGTCAAAAGTTCTAATTCTATTTTTGAATGTTTAAGTAAAGAATCCCAAGATAATAAAGGTGCTGTGTAGTAATGCAAGGGATCGAGTTTATATGCATTCATGCATGTTTTTCTGAAAGTTTGAAACACATCTGCTAACAGAGTTACATCCGTTTTTAGATATAAATCATGATAGTCTCCAAGAGTTTTACAGTTAAACTCTTTCCATATTTTTTGAGCGTATTCGTAATCTTCTTGGGTAATACCTTCACCTCTTAATGTACTGTAAAATGCTTCTCTGGGTGGTAATTGCGTTTCCTTAAATCTTTCCATACTGTCCATATATTCGTATGGATAAACACCTTTTCGTAAAAGTAAATTTGTTTGTTCCCCAAACTGATTTTTAGTAATTTTGAAATCAGATTTGTCTGTTGCATCAACCAATTTTTCCAGAGACGAAGCCATAAATTGGAAACTGTCTAAAAATCTAAGCTGGCCTACACTAAATGATATGTATTTTTCAGCATTATTTGGGATGCATGTTATATTACCTTTCATTTTATGTATTTTTTGCATAATCAAATGACTATCATATCCTTTGAGGTTATGAAATTCAACAGGGATGATTGTTTTATTTGGTCTTATTTTCAGTTTCAGGTTACATTTTTTGTGTGCTGCGACTGTGTATTCACCTGTAAAATGACAGTGGTCTCTTACTTTACAGTTTTTGCCACATTTCCTACCTATTTCATTTTCGCATATCCAGCAGTGTGTTGCTTTTTCGTAATCTTCCTCATTTTGTTGTGTCATGATTAATGGCTTTGGGTTAGCAAATATTTTATTAATGTTGCTCTTTTCACATTCTAGGCGATTTAAAAACTTTTCAACAGCATCTTCACCTCTGTAAATAACAGGTTCTGCAGCTTTGCCATCATATCTGACAACCTGGTATCCAAAACCACAAGCTTCGTGTACATTTTGAATTTCAGATTTCTTTCCAAATTTGATTGATTGCGGTTTGATTGTACTCTCAAAATCAGCATATATTGTATAAGGCACAGGCATCTGATTTTGATGATTTTTTAAATTTTAGTTGATTTTTACCTTCTTTCGGCATTTCTATTCTGCAAGAATTTTTGTTGCTACCATCACAGTCTTCTTTGTGTTTGGTAAGTAGTCCTTTTCCAGAAAAGCCATGAAGGCAACGATCGCAGAAGTAAGTTTGACCATGGTGTTTGTTTTGGTCCCAGAGTAGTCTATTCAGATTTTTAATCCAGAAATAGTGATATTTTGTTATTTTTGCTGGTTTGTCGGAATAATCATCAGGGTCATAGTTGTCATCTATGATTCCTTCTTCATTATTTGGATCATCTTCATTCTCTGATTCTTTTTCATTTTCAACCGCAATGTCTTCAGATATTAAGAGCAGATGAATTCGCTCAATATCTTTTGGTTGTTCTGATATGTGATATGGACAAACAGTTACTTTTTTATTTTTTCCTGTTGTATATCCGTAAACGTTGATAGCAAGGTTGTTTTGTTTCTCTACTTTGGAAATTTGAGAAATTGGAGTGGGAAAGTCAATGTTATCTTTCTTCAAGAACTCTATACTAGGATACTTTGATAATCTATCAGAATTCTTTTTAGCTGGATTTAAAGCTGAATTTATTGCATGAAACAAACATTGATCATCGTCGTTTTTTACATTGATAATTGCTTTCTTATCAGCTACTGCTTTAGGTAGAAGAATATATGAAGAACCTTTTAACGGCTCGTACTTTGCAATATTTAAGTAAAGCTAAACACAGTGATCAATCTCCAATCCTGATGGTGTGTTTGTAAATCTTTCAAGGCTCTCTTGTATATTTGCAGATGATTCATCGTAAAACTCATTTATTTTTTCAGAGTTTAAGATTGCATTTTGTTCGCTGTGTAATACTGATGTGGTGTATTTTTTGGTAGCACCATCATCTTTGAATAGATTTACAGTGAGACCTAATGAAAACTTTAATCCATTCATCTTTGTCAGCTCTTTGCTGATTTGTTTTGTGATAATGGATTTTTTTATCACGGAATAGTTTTTGAGGGTCTTTGTATTTCTCGGCAGATATCTCGTATGCTTTTAAATAACCACACATTGGTTTGTCAACCAGTTGTAATTTTCTATCTTGAAAAACTTGTTTTAGTTCATTTATAACATTTTCTTGTAATTTAGCATATTTCTGCTTTTGTAATTTATCATATTTCTGCTTTTCTCGTTTTTAGCACGTCGTCTCTTGAGTAAATTTTCTAATGTTTGAAAATTAACCTCTTTTGGAGTTTCCTTTGGAACTTCTTTAAGAGCATCTAGCCCCTTTCTAAGCTGATCATCATTAATTACTCCTTTCCGGTGTAATTGTAAAATGTAATTCACGTCTGTACTCATTTTTGTAATATATATCATATTATTTTTCTTTTCTTAAAGGGGTTGATGCACTATTTTCAAACACAGTTTATTTTAAAGGGCTCTAAAAAACTTGAAAAAAGCTGAAAGAATTATCAAAATGCTATGAAAAATAAAGGAGATGTGACCTATTGAAAATTTGCAAAGAACATAAATGGAGGCGGCCATCTTTGAACGATGACGTCATCGCGCCGTTTTACCATATATGGCATATTGACAAAATGTATTTTAAAGCAAAGAAAACACTGCAAATTGATTAAAAATAAATATACAGATGTAAAATGTATACATTTTAGTATTATTTTCATTTACATTGATTTTCTTTGCTTTAAAAGACATTTGATCAATATGCCATATTTGATAAAACGGCGCGATGACGTCATCGTTCAAAGATGGCCGCCTCCATTTATGTTCTTTGCAAATTTTCAATAAGTCACATCTCCTTTATTTTTCATGGCATTTTGATAATTCTTTCAGCTTACTCCAAGTTTTTCAGAGCCCTTTAAAATAAACTGTGTTTGAAAATAGTGCATCAACCCCTTTAATATAAAAAAATATTTATTATAACAAGAAAAAGAAAATGGAAAACACTAAGAAAATTGAAAACATTTGCCAATTTCTCAAAGTTGGAAATCACGAACCTTGTAAAAATAAACCAACAAAAGATTCAAACTACTGCAGTTTACATAAATTCAGATTAAAGCAAAGTAAAGTTTTACCGTGTCTAAAATGTGAAAAAGGCACAAGTGCAAAATATCAAATTTGTGTTGGTTGTGGTGCTCATATAGTTAGATTAAGACATAGATACTGGGAAGTAGTAAAGCCATACATTGCTGAATGTATTAGACTGAGACATATAGAAATTTGATTTTTTAGTAAAAAAATCATATTTTATTACATTCGTTGATTTGGGTGTAATTTTGATAACAAATCAACAAATTTGTTTTGTGATTTTGATAACTATAAAAAAAAATAAACTTGCAATCTTCACTACCCCTATTTTAAAAAAGTTTTAAAATCATGTAAATCACCATTTCACGGTGATTTACTTATATATGTATTTTGGGGCGTTTCTGGATCAAACTCGAGTGAAACGAGAGCTTTGAACCAGAAACCCCAAAATACATATATATGTATTTATCAATTATCTGGCAATAGTTGTGCAGCTATACAATTCAGATTTACATCATTTTCCCGTGCAGTCACGCAGTGGTAAAAGTAGTATCTACGTCATGGAAATAATACTTATGTTTACATACAACTTAGTAGGTGTTTTAAATATATGTATCTTTCCGAGACTATCAAGACATGTTCATATGATGTTTAAGAGTTAAATTTGTTAATTGATAATAGTACAAAAAGGGTGGCCATTCATCTTTAGGGTCACAATCAGTTCAATTACTGAGTTTAAATGTAGTTTTTCTTTTCTTCGTAGTGCTTCATCAAACTTTCATTATATACACATCATAACATTTCTAGAAAGGGTTTAATCTTATGTTGGTAGACATTATAATATTCTATCGTATATATGTTGATTTTACTCTGTATGTAAACTGTTGGTAATATGTTTAAATCAAACTGATCATAATCGATAAGTGCATTACAGAATTATTGCCCTTGATCATGCCAAAATAAGGGAATTTCAGATTGTCGATGACTTTAGTAAACGGTTTCTAATTTTCAATAAATTATATTTGTTTCGTTGTTTGTTTCAAAAAATCTCAAGTGAGTTAGAAAATGAGACAATTTTGTTAAGAGCTTCTGATTTTCACTACATTTGAACTGAATGTTTGTGTCCAAGCTACGATCTATCTTGGGCGAGATTAAGCAACGCCGTGTGTTACAGAGTTCTTGTTGTTGCTGTTGCTTTTCTTGTTATCGGCGTTGTTGTTGTTTTTCTGTCCAGCCAATGAGATAGTGGCACCATTTTGAAAAACAAAACACACACACACACTCACACACACACACGCGGAAAATAAGTGTAGACATCAAGGGAAATCCTCTACTGCTTTACTGATGGTATTGGTTATTTCGCTTCCGATTAACAGAAAACATATCTAACTTCAGTTAATTTTTATAAGAGCCACGTTAGAAAGTAGGTCGTCCACTTGCTGTCTTGAGCCGCTTGTTACTATATACTTCCATATTATTTTGGTTCCATAGATAATGTATTGTTCTTATTGTTCGTTATATAACATTGTACTGTATATGTATATTGTCGTTCATTACATGGTTGTTGCTGTTTTTCGCATCAATATCGCGGCCTGAGATAGTTATTTGATTGGAAAAATCGACATAATCAAATTATTCTACTCAAATAAAATATCCGGTTGCTATTTTCCTAAAAGAGGAAACGTGTGTCCTTTTTATTACCTCCCCGGTCTAAAAGAGTCGGAGGCATATAGCGTTCAAACTGTACGTTAACCTGTCTTGTGTACGCACATCCTTCTTGTGTTGAACGATTGCCTTTAAAGGGGTTACATCATGCTTTTCTTGGGGGATTAGGGGTCTGGCTTAAAATTGACAAATAATGATATTTTGTATTCTAAATGGTCAAAACCTGATGAATCAGCCTAACAATGAATCCTTATTTGCAACTAAATTCATTCTGCACATTAATATATGCTACGCACCAGGATTAATTTATGCAATTTAAGCCCAATTTCATTCAAAGTTGATGGTGAATTCAAATTAAAGACCGTGTCAACACTGTGCCATCATCACCATATTTTGATTGATATGGTGTTTTTATCATGAATTGGAACATTTTTTTTTTTTAGATTTCTTTAGATAAAGCCTGATGTACGACCTTTAAAGTTGTGACGCTTATTTGTCATTATCAAAAGAGTTACGATGGAGTCGTCTCTCTCATTACTTGACTGATTTCCACGAAACTCTGTCAGCGTATAGTTTAATATTATTTGTGATCGTATCAACAGAAACTTTTTCTCAGAACATGTCAATTGTATTATGTCCCTTTTTTGAACGTTACACCACAAACACTTTCCAAGCAAATTCTCTCTCATTTCTTGTCTGATTGTTATGAAACACGGTGAGCGTATATATAAGATATTTGTTGGTTTTGAGTGAAAATAGGATTTATTACGGCAATTGTTGGTCTGATTTAGTGTGACGTGCACATGATCATATCAAATTAAATGTTTGCTCTGAACAGTTTTGAATGAGTTATGCTTACAAAACTTACAAAAATGCACAAACAAATTATGTGTACGCATTTCTTTTTTAATTTTTAATTTATTAATTATTGACCAATATGAGTGAAAATATTTGCTGCGATATGAACATTGACATATTGAAACTATTTCCTTCAAACATTTTTAATGGAGTCATGTCCCATTTATTTAGTGATAGCATGTTCAAAATAAGAACGGTGTTAAATTTGTTAAAGCTAAGCTCATACGAAGCTTTAGAAATAGTTGGTTGTCCCACTTGTCAGTTTATTTGAATGGTGTTTTACGTCATTTTTACACATTTTAGGCCGTATATGACGGTCGATTTGTTTGTGGTAGAGGCAGACCACCCTATTTTTCCTGCCTGGGTAGAACCAGTACTGTATACCTCCCGCCATCCGTAAGAATCGACACGTTCTCACCTACAAGTTGAGCTCCCAGTGGGATTCGATCCCGCAGCGGTGACAGGCGAGATAGCCTTGCTACTAATTAGACAGGTAAACTTAGAACGTATGCACTTTTCAGACTCATATTTACTAGAGAAATTAATTAATTAGGCCGATGAGTAATGATATCACCTTTAGCCAGTTGTATATGTAATTGAAATAACCTGAGGAAAATGGTAGGCCTAAAATAATTACTACTTTGTCTATAAGTTTTAACTATTGTCTGGGGCGCTTGTTTCAGCCAAAGTTTTTTCTGAAGTAACTTGAGCAATTTAAACAATACGTACATCAGTTATATATCATTAGAACTGGCATTTTTAGTGGTAAATAAAACTTCTTTGCTTTTGAAAATCGGTTGAGAAATAAATATTTTACAGCCAAAATGATTTTTTTGATGGTGGTGGTGGTGGGGGGGGGGGGGGGGGGGGGGGGGGGGTAATACTTCACGGTTTGCTATATAACTTTCAGGGTGTCTTAATTTACTAATATCCAACAATTTAAAACCAATTTTGGACACAAATTATAAAAAAATATATTTTTCACTTTTTTCATGCAGCAGATGCAATGCTTATTTCTCAACCGATTTTGAAAAGTAAGGTATTTTTATTTACCACTAAAAATGTCTGTTTCACTAATATACAACTTATTTAGATACTAGATGAATTTTGTCTGAAAAGTCCAAAAAATATTTGGCTCAAACAAGCGCCCCTAATATAGGTATTTAATAGTCCATGCATTTCGTCATGTACATTTATATTAATATATGTAGTACATTGTTTGTTATTACTATTATGTTAAGAATTAAGCGTTTGTTTTGATTACGTGTGTACTTACGTTTACAGCTTTGGGTGGGTATAGAATCACTTGGGTTAAACGTCTAATTTTAAAATGAAAGGAAAATGTTTATTTAATTTCTGATTTAGATTTACCCTTTTAGTTGTATGATAGCAAAAATTCTAAAATTATTGTCCTGAAGCTGTGATTTTTTAATAGGCGTTTTTGCACCAATATTTACATAATTTCATTTTATCCTTAAAAGTGCCAAAAGTCAACAGGTTAACTTAATTGATGATTGCATTTTGACTTTTGTCCCTAACATTTGTTAAAACAGCAAATATTTATTTCTGAGTTTATTGTGACAGTATGAATTTTTCATTTCAAAAACACACTTCATTCAGGTAGTATAGAATCATTTTTTCTGAGAGGTGTTCCACGTAGCGATATATTTTGCATGGAAAAATGTCCCAAATAATTTCACCGTTGAATAAATCTATGCTAATATGATATACCTTCAAGCCTGGAAAGTTTTAAAATAATCTAAAATATATGAGCTGAAAAAAATTGAATTTAAACAGGAAATGATTCTTTACTACCAATGATTCTATACACCCCAAAGCACTGTACTATCCCAGAGATGGCCCATGATTGGAAAATAAACTTTAATCATTTTGTGTCGAATGTGGAATTTATTGGCTGACAGACAATGATTGTTTTGTGTCAGTATAGTCTACAACTGTTGTTGCTTATTTAATTAACAGGCTGACATTAAAACTGATTTGTTCTGTAAGTTATTTAGTAAAACTTACAATTCAAATTATTTTTATTCCAATATTTTACAGGTGTAAACAAGACATTGTGAACGATAGAAATTATCAAACGATTTGCCACAACGAGATTGCGGGAGTCCATCAATATTGATACTTTTCTTTTAGAATTGTTCAAATAAATTATTTTTGTATTCAATTGATAAAAACAAATTAAATGAGCCATAAACTACCAAAAGAAATTGCATTGAATATAAAATAAAAGACCTAAAGGCGGTATTTCCTAACTATGGATACGAGCCAGGGTAAGCTATTTTAAACTTGGCTATAAAAAAATGTTTATTTATAACTTGGGGATTCCTCTGTTATATGGCCAGTTATCCTTCAAAGTTTCATTATTGATAGAAAAAGCGTCAACATTTCTGAATTTCGTGTTACAAAGTGTACTGTGTACTTTCTCTAACTAGCTGCAACCCCTGTTTTCCAAAAAGTCTTGGGATTTCTCAGGAATATAACGTGGAATTAAGTGTGCAGTATATAAATTATATAGCGGAAATTCCCAAGTTGCGTGTCAATTTTCCCTTTAGTATATATAGATTCATAAAGATATTTATAGCCTGCTCTCTGGGCAAAAATGGTGAATTCATTCGTAAACAAGACCGTAGAAGGATGTGAGGATGCCAGCCTGTCCTTATGTTTCCATAAGTTAGCAGCATTAATCATTGTTTATAAGAAATTTAGTTAACTATTCTCTAAAAATCCGCTAACACCATAGTATAACAATATCTAACATATTCAATGCTGACTGGTTATTGAGGAGGTATTGCATTTCCCATCAAGACCTCGGATGTCACGTCCTTTAACCATTAAGACCTCTGGTGTCACGTCCTTTAACCATTAAGACCTCTGATGTCACTTCCTTTAACCATTAAGACGTCATTTTGAACGCTTTTAAACGTCAGAAAACTTGCAAATCAACGAAAACGTTAGTTTAAAGCAGTGTCAGATTCGAGAGAGATGGGCATGCAATGTAAGTTGTGAGAATGTGTTTGTATTATGTTCAACCTCTCGAAAAGTGTGTTTTAAATACATAAACACCCATGACAGATAAAAAAGAAGGGGCATATTTCTAACGGGTGTATGTTGTGCGAGATCAAAACCTGGTCTATAGGACTTGAAAAACATCGAAACCGCGGACATACGGCCCTTAGTATGAATGATATTCAAGTCCCGCTCACGACAATATAATCGCGCTGGAAATATACTCGGTAAAAAAAGTTTTGGACCAGGGTATATAATGTCATATAAAAATAAAACTAGTTCACAAAATTTAAGTATCTTTTTTTAGTAACCAAGGTCTACCCTACGCGGTTAAATTCCAAACAAGATTTGATTTTAAAAAAATATCGCGAACACACAAAGGGTGTGTAAAAAATGTTGCAAAGTCCATACAAAGTAACAGTTACGGAC
Source organism: Cyrtodaria siliqua (assembly GCA_037043455.1). Taxonomy (NCBI): domain Eukaryota; kingdom Metazoa; phylum Mollusca; class Bivalvia; order Adapedonta; family Hiatellidae; genus Cyrtodaria; species Cyrtodaria siliqua. The sequence continues at coordinate 98,187 of JAWPHD010003987.1, forward strand.
ACATTCGAGTAACCAATAAAAAGATTATTATTTTTTCGCAAACTTTCATTGTAAACGAGAATTATTGTTGATTGTTGATCTATTGTGAATTATCAACTGAGATAATAGGGGTTATGGTCGAATGTCATGGTTCAGCGATCATTGTACGGGTTCGAACACTGCCATGGTCCAAAACTTCTTTTACAGAGTATATTTTATTTTTTAAGTAAAATGTGTTTATGTATTATATTAATATTACTATATTATGTATATACCTGTGAATGTTGTAATAAAAAACAAAATAAATACCGTTATATAAAAAGACAAATTATATACCTACGCTTGTATGTACAACCATTGTCAAAGCTGTGTTGTATGTACAACCATTGTCAAAGCTGTGTTGCTTCGCATTTTGCTTCAGTTGAAATAAAATGTTCACCCAAATCTCTGTTTTCTTTATGCTATACTATGTAAGTGCGTACGCACGCGTGCCGTGTGTGTGTGTGTGTGTAAATAAAATAAAATTCTGACTGACCTGGTTCGGAAATACCGCCTTTTATTTACATGTTTACTTGTATTCAACCAGATTTAATTTATTTATTAATTCCATGTGTATTGAAGTATTCAATATTTCGTTTTTCGTTTCCTGTCAATGTGAACCCCTCAATTACTTAAATGGTGATATGATATTCAATGACTTTGAACACAATGGTGTCAAGCAGGCATCTGCCATTTTTAGAACATTGTAAACATTGCAACCAAGTTTATGCAATCACAAGGAATCGTATGGTACGGTGGCGTATGGTCCCAGTTTCTGACAAAATGATTTGCCTTAAACACAGACCTAGTAACAAATAGAAGACACTACGAAAATTATCTAAATTTCAAGTGGCACAGTGCGAAAATTTCACTAATTATTTCCAAACTTTAAACACACATATGATGAAGAGTTTTATAGATACAAGTTTCATTCATGCCAAATACCATCACAAATCTAATTTTCTTTCCAATGATAGTATTTTTCTTTCTCTTACATTTAGAGCAAAAAAGGAGTTTGACGAAACTTTGACTATGTCAAAACCTTGATTTTTAAGAGAAAAGCGAAAAATGATGACATTTTTAACGTTAAACATCTTTTTATACAATTTCTTACTTCAAGATAAACATACATTAATATAATACCATTTTGCTATTCACTATGAATCGTTGGAATGTATTCTCATCAAAATCAGTGAATAATTGAGAGAGGTGATAGAAGGAAAAGTTAAGGTGCCACGTGATATTTTGGTTACTTAGGAAGTTTCCTATCTGTTTATTAATATGTCTGTGCCTTAAACGAGAAAACGAAATAAACAAAATGAAATTTGGTCGAGAGCAAAGGTTATGAAGCCTGCGATTCATAACAGTCGAAAGACTAAATTAAAAACTAGACAACACATCCAAAGGTTGATTAAACAGTACTCAGAAGCTTTAATAGCTAGAGCCGACATGTCGGTAATAACAAAAGTACTATATTGCTTTTTATCTCGTCTATTCGAATAGTAAGAGAACGTATGTAATCACCACGGCATTGGACTACCACTTCACCTCGATGTTTGCGTGTGTCATTACGTGGTCGGAGTATTAACGTTCATACCCCATCCAACCCCTTCTCCAAGAAATAAAACTTAAATTTCGTCTGAAAAGTTTGCATATGTAAAATTAAAACATTTAATAGGTAACTGTAGGTAACTGTAAATATGTTATCGCATGTTTTCAATAAAACGTGTTTGAAACGTGTTTTATTGTCGAAATATCCGCTATAAAATTCTGCTAATATTAGCTTTCCCATCGCTTAATGAAATTAAGGCGGGACCACCTAATGTTTTACATGTCTTTATTTCTTACATTTCTAGCCATAACTCACAACCAAATTTGAGCATGACCTTCCTTATAGTGTTATATAAAGGGTTTTGTTAGTAATGCTGTTGAGCTGTGTTAATAATATCTCTTACATTTCTTGTCCAAGCTCAACAGAATTTGGGCATAGACTTTGTTAAAGTAATATCCAGAGGTTTTCCTAATACTATTATAATTAAGCAATTTTGTCAGCTTTGAAGTCCTGGCTTCCAAGGAACCCACATTGTGATAGCCAGAACAATTTGAAAATAAAACGAAATACTGTTATCATCCTTTTCTGAAAAGTTCCAACCACTAAGACTTGTGAAGGCTGGTTGTAGAAACGCTAAACGTAAACACGGCTTAATTGTAAAAAAACGTTTAACTGTAAAAACACTTTTGTCTTTAAACGTAAAAAGTGGCTAAATGTAAAAGTAAATGTCATTAAAGGTGTAAACGTCGGCGCTTGTAAATGTTTAAAAAAATAAAAAATAATCTAAATGTATCAAGAAATGTTGCCATGGGACACCACTACAAACCATCTGCCAAACTGTGACCTTGACCTTTGAGGCTATGACATGATTCTTGCACAAGACACACCTTCTCATTGTGATGAACATTTGTGTGAAGTTTGATGCAGTTCCCTTCAGTAGTTTTGGACTAAAGGCTGACATAAAAAAAGACATTTGAACTTCAACTGTGACCTTGACCTTTGAGGCACTGACATGATTCTTGCACGCGACACACCTTCTCAGTGTGATGAACATTTTTAAGAAGTTTGACGAAACTCACTTCGGTAGTTTTCAAGTAATGGCTGAGACATGATTTCTTTACGATTTGTTTACCTTTGACCTTGACCTTTGAGATACGGACATATTATTGTGGTTGACACACCTTCTCAATGTGATGAACATTTGTGTGAAGTCTGACGCAGTTTCCTTCAGTAGTTTCCAAGTAATGGCTGAGGAATGCTTTTTCATGATTTTTTGACCTTTGACCTACAAGTGCGATCTTGACCTTTGAGATACGGTCATGATTCTTGCGCGCGACACACCTTCTCATAGTGAGAACATGTGCGTGAAGACTTGACAACTGTACATAATCTCCATAACATTAGATGGTGAATATGGAAATTTGTATCTGACATGTAATTTGGCCTCAGAAACCCGTTCACTATACTATTCTGGTGGCATGTCTTTGCACCTTCACCCACTCCCACGCAGCCCCACACGAAACCACCATTTATTATTCCCCTTCTCTATCCCTACCTTTTCTTTTGTCACATGAGGTCTCAGGTTCCCAGGCCGTATGGCTAAGTATACAGGATCCATGGTATATTTATGTACCACTATCCGAATACAAGATGAGTGATGTAAAAATGTTATCCTTGAATTGTCGCGGCCTAAATGGTAATCAAAAACAAGTAGATGTTTTTAAGTATTTGCACGATAAAAACTGCCATATATACTGTTTGCAAGACACACATTTCACCAAGTCCTAAGAGAAGTTTATTTATACTCGGTGGAATGATGAGTGTTATTTTAGTTTTGCCAAGTCCAATTTTAGAGGAGTTGCAAGCCTGACAAATAAACATGTTGAATGTAAAGTATATAATGAAATAACGGACGAGCAAGGTAATTTGTTGGCTCTAGACATTACGGATGAGTCAAAGCGTTTTACACTAGTTACTCTGGATGGCCCAAATTCAGTTCAACCAGAATTTTATGAAAATGTATCTACAATCCTTGAACAAATAGGAAATGAAAGTTATATTTTATGTGGCGATTATAACCTTGTGATTGACCGTAAACTAGACTACTATAACTACAAATCAATAAATAATAAAAACGCCAGGGAAAAACTTTTAGAGATAATACAAGATAAAAAACATTTTTTTTTTACCCCTTAGAGAATATTTTCCAGACAAGAAGAGATACATATGGAGACGAACTAGACCATTACAACAAGCTAGACTGGATTTTTTTCTGCTAACAGAAGACTTTTTACCGAATGTTAAAATGTGTCATATTCAATCAGTGTATCAGTGTATAAATCTGATTATCCAATAACTTTTCTTAACCTCAGTTTTAATACATTAACACATGGCAAAGGCCTCTGGAAACATAGTAACTCCCTTTTAAAGGATATTGATTAATTAAATGCAATTAATAACAAAATAGAAGAAATCAAACGGCAGTTTTGCCTGCCTGTTTATAACAAAAACCTCAATGAAGTTTCAGATGAATATTTAAAGTTTGTTATTAATGATAAACTCTTTTTAGAAACCTTTATGATTGAACTGCGTGGAAAATCAATTTCATACGCTAGTAATAAGAATAAAACTGAAGAGAACCTCATTGTAAAAATAGATACTATAGAACAGTCTTTAACGGAAGTAAATGCAAATAAACTAAACATATTTAAACATTAATTATACAATTTAAGACAAGACAAACTGAAAGGCCATATAATAAGTTCAAAAGCGAAATGGGTAGATGAAGAAGAAAGACCAATACATTTCTTTTGCAACCTTAAAAAACACAATTATATTAGCAAAATGATTCCAAAAATAGAAAAAGAGAACGGTGATATAATAAACAATGAAAAGGAGATATTGCAAGAACCAAAGATTTTTTTAAAGAACCTGTATGCAAGCCAGGAACATAATCAGACAAATAATGACATTGAAGATAAATTTAAACATTGTAATTGTCCAGAACTTTTGCAGAAGAATCCCAAGATCTTGAAGGAAAATTAACTTTGACAGAAGCCTCAAAAACTCTATCAGTTATGACAAATGACCGAAGTCTTGGTAGTGATGGATTTTCTAGCAATTTCTTTAAAGTATTTTGGAAGCAACTTGGTTACTTTATTGTTCGATCCATTAACTATTCAGTGGATACAGGTTCAATGTCGTCAATGTCGATCACACAGAGGCAGAGTATTATAACCTGTATACCCAAAGAAAACAAAGAACGAAAGTATAATAATGGACCTGTGGAAACGGCCGAGCACGACACATACGAATATTGCAGTCTCGGTTTGATTGAGACTGTTCATGAGCGGTAGTGAAATTATGATAGCTACCGTTCACGCTGTCTAGCCCCGGGTTGAGCAGAACTCAATATTCATAAAATCAATAGGACACAATTTTAACCATCCAGAAGATGGCATGCATATGGCGGTGGACATGAAGTGCACTACTTCCCCATGTCGTAGGTTACTTTACGATATAATGAAATTTGCAGAGGACAATAATATTCTTGGATTACTACTGTTAATTGATTTTTAGAAAGCATTTGACACTTTGTCCTGGTCCTTTATAAAGAAAACTTTACAATTTTTCAATACCTGCGATATCTGTATCGTTACGTACGGATATTGCAAGTATTTCAATTGCTAAAATAAATATATAAGGGGAAAGTGGGCAGCCTTGTCGTACAAATCTTCTCACATTAAAGAATTCTGACGTGTAACCATTGTTTGTAATAACATTTTTTGCATCACTGTAAAATAATTTGATCCATTGTATTAACATAGGTCCAAAGTTAAAAAATTTAAAACTGAGTATATATAATCATGTCCAACACAGTCAAAAACCTTTTCGAAGTCAGCAAAGAACAGTAGGCCAAGAAGCTCACTTTCTTCCAAATATTTATTAATAAATAATCTTATTATTTTTCCTATGTAGCGTCCTTTAATAACACCAGTCTGGCTATTATGAATTATCTTAAACAGAGAACTGTTTTAATCTATTTGCTATAACATTTGTTGCTATTTAATAATCAACGTTTAATAATGTTATTGATCTCCAGTTCGAGATGCTAGTTAGTCTTTGTTTCTTTAGAAATTAAGTTTATTAAACCTTGTTTAAATTGAAGTCCTGTTAAATTTCCGTTTTCAAAAGAATAGTTTAATATATTTATAAGACTGTATTTTATTTCAGACCAAACTCAACACAAAACCCAACTGCACCCGGACTTTTCCCATTTTTCATATCTTTTATTGTGGTTTTACATTCTTCTTCTGTTATAATGCCTTCACAGTAAGCTTGGTCTTCATTTGATAATTTATAAACATTATTTTGAATAAAATTGAAATTCGGTTTTACTTGTTCTCTTTTTTGATAAAAGTTTTCAAAATATTCACGTTCTGCATTTAATATATATTTTTGACCAGTAAGTACAATTCCATCTATGTTTAATCTGTTCATTACTTTTCTTTCTGGGGTAGAGATACTGAAATCACATTCTCCGTCCGTTCGTGTGTCCGTAGACGCAATTCTTGTCCGGGCTATTTCTCAATAACTCCTTCTTAGAATTTCGCGAAACTTGCTAGGAAGTATCAATATCGAGTAGACATGCGCATACTATCATGACGTTTTTGTTCGATAATTTCCCACTGAGTTATGGCCCATACTTAAAGTCACAAGGATACTGGGTCTCTCAATTTGAACATATTTATTGGGGCCACCCTAAAATAGTGTGTATATACGTGTTTGGTATTTGTTTATGAATTAAGTACACCTAAAGGTACTTATGTATCCCTATATAGTCGTAACTTAACGGGTAATTCAACTGTTAACGCCTTTTATTCTCAGACCATAAGAAACGCACTCGTTTAATGATCAGTTAAAAAGAACATGTAGAGGTTTTGAAATTGTGTTTGCAGTTTCCTTTATGGCTTATTTTATCCTCCCCACATGCTTTATTTACGTTTAAAATCTTGATAATGTCAGCTATTTCGGATTCTTCTATATAAATATTTTCTAACTTATTATTAGATTTTGAACGAAAAATAGGTAATTCAACATTAGAATCATCAACTGATGATATTGAAACAAAGTAATTCATTCAAACATTTCGCTTTTTCTTGATCAGTTATTGAGAATGACGTTTCGCCAGTAGGTAAGTCTGTTTTTAAAGGTGGGATAGTTTCCTAGTTTTTGTTTGACTTGATAAAATATTTTAAAAGTTTCCAATACTGGCGTCTGTCGTTGATATTTGTTTCAGTAATTATGTGTTCAACATTATTAAAGAAACGTTCTTTAGCGTGGCTTTTTAGATTATTAAATTTATTTCGTAGCCTTTTGTATGCAGCTATATCAGCCAATGATTGAGTACGCGTTGCTTTAGTTTTCTTACGGTCACGCTGTCTTGACACACGTCTTATTTCGGAATCATACCACGGTTTATCATTTGGGCGAATTGTTACATTTTTCGATGGATACACACATTAATCAATTCAAAACATGATTTCGTAAAATATTCACACGCAACACTGAGCGAATCGTTTTGTAGGAAAGACCAGTCTTTTTCATCAATATTATCGTTGAGTTTTATGAAATCGGCTTTCTTATAATTCCAGACCCTTCGAATATAAGTTGGTCACCCTTCGGGTATAAGTTGGTCGAACATTGTAACTATACTGAAACATTAAGTATGTGCCACGGTGGTCGCTTATATCACGTGGTATGTTTAAAATTCCGGAATCTACGGGTTTTAGAGAATCAAAGATAACAATGGGGTCTATCAACGTAGAAGAAAAATCTGTTACTCGAGTTGATTCAGTTATAATGTTTGTCATATTGTTAAGCTGCATTATGTCCTTTAAAAAATAGTTATCAGTGTTTAGTTGGTTCTCGTTAATATCACCAACTAAAACGATGTTATTCGAAAATTCGTATGCCTTTTCTAAGCTTATGTTTAAGTTATCCCAGAAAATATTACTCGAATTTGGTTTTCGATAAACTGTACATATTAAAAAATGTTCGGTATTATCTTTAATTTCAATCCAGAGTGAGCATGGTAGTAAAAATTCTAGTTCTAAAACGCGTCTTGAAATAAGGTTATTCGCAGTATACATTAGTAGTCCGCTAGAATATGCAGATGTATCTTTTCGAAAAATATTGTTATAACCTTCTATGCTTATGGCATCATTCGGAATGTTCTCCGATAGGTGGGTCTCTGTAAAGCACAAAATATCTTAATCTAATAAATGGTCCTTAATATATTCCACTTTGTTACGTATGCTACGAATAGTTAAGTGAACCATAGAAAGGCTATGCTTTTCGATCGCATTTTCAGGACCTGGATTCATTTCAACATCGCCCGACATAATAACAAATAATAAAATAACAAGAGAAAATTCCAGGTTCAAGAGCGATTTAGAAAGGCCTGCGATAATGACTATTATACATCGAAACAATTGCAACATACCTTTAAATAAGCAATTTAAAAACTTGAATGGTTTATGGAGAAAATACTTTCACTTTAGGACCGGGTTAAATTTGTTATTGAATGTGCCTATGGCCATTCTCCAGCAACTCACATCAATACCCATTGTGTTCTACAGTCACAAGTATAATATATACGGTGAATAGCCACTGGAGACTCCAAAACAAACAAACAAAAACAACACAGTGTCTGCTCTCCGACTACGCAATTCAACATAATTAGCACTAACAACTACAATATACACAATGCTATAGTTTACGCTTGAGCAAATATGGTGCAAACTACTCTGATGGAAAGATTGAGTTGGGGGAGTGAGAGAGGGGATAGTATATAGCGAGCGAGAGAACGAAGAAAGAAGAAAAATGAAAAAGAAATACAAAAACAAGTAACCATAAGAAGTAATTTAAAGAATATCTTGAAAAAAACAACACACACACACAGAGAATTGTGTTTCGAAAGTACTAATGAAAACATTTCAACAGATTAATTAAAAAATAATCTTACTGCAAACAGCATAAGCCATTCCTTTCAGAAATCCAGCCTGGTGTTTCCAGCCAGTATTCATTCAGAAGTCCACCCTGGTGAATCCAACCAGTATTCATTCAGGAGTCCACCCTGGTGTATCCAGCCAGTATTCATTCAGAAGTCCACCCCGTTGTATCCAGCCAGTATTCATTCGGGAGTCCACCCTGGTGTATCCAGCCAGTATTCATTCAGAAGTCCACCCCGTTGTATTCAGCCAGTATTCATTCGGGAGTCCACGCTAGTGTATCGAGCCAGTATTCATTCGGGAGTCCACCCTAGTGTATCGAGCAAGTATTCATTCGGGAGTCCTCCCTAGTGTATCGAGCCAGTATTAATTCGGGAGTCCACCCTAGTGTATCGAGCCAGTTATCATTCGGGAGTCCACCCCGTTGTATCCAGCCAGTATTCATTCGGGAGTCCACCCTGGTATATCCAGCCAGTATTCATTCGGGAGTCCACCTGGTGTATCCAGCCAGTATTCATTCGGGAGTACACACTGGTATATCCAGCCAGTATTCATTCGGGAGTCCACCCTAGTGTATCGAGCCAGTATTAATTTCAAGAAGGCTAAAAATATCGGACAGGGAAATCAGCATTCAAGGACGACAGTCAACCACAAAACACAAAAACAAACACGCAAACAGACAAACGAAAAGGCAAAAGTAATAAAAAATGCAAACGACATCACAAACACAAAAGGGTTGACAATAGGGCAACCGCCTTGGAACGGTCAGTGGCAAAGTAGGCCACTGGGGGTTTAAACCGGTTCTAGGGTGCACCAAACCTCACACTTACCCTACTGTCATCCCATTAAAACAGGACAGTGTAAATAAAGAAATTCCCACCATGATCTAAACTCTAACCAACAAGGCAGCATCAATAGGCAATATAAGTAAAACACAAATATGCTCGTGTAAATATAATACAAAAAACAACAAAAAACTAGAAAGCCACAATGAAGATACTCAATGACTTGGCAGAAGCCAGAGCAGTAAGAGAATACACCATTAAGGGCACGACAAGAAAGAACATGGACAAACATCAAACGCCACCGTCCAAATGGGCTTTAGGTAGGCGTCATCATAGGGTCCACAGCCTGTCCGGTCATCGTACAAATAAAGAGGAAAGCATAGTGGCGAACTGTAAAAGGGTCCACCACCAAGCATGCAGTACGTTGCAAAATGATAGGGTCATAACCTCTTTTGATAAACTTTTTAACAAGTTTAACAAAGATAGTATGAAAGTGATCATGACCAAGAATCTTACGAAGTTTATAAATCACATCACCATAGAAGTCAGGTTGTGATAGTCCTTGTCGCAGAAGAGTCCTTAAATTACATTTATATTTGGAAAGAAGATCAGGGTTACGATAATAAAATTTTGCAAAGGTTTTACGAAGTTTATGGTAACGGTAACCCTGATTGAGTAACTTTTTAGTTATACAAAGATTACGAATATTAAAGTCCTCAACTCGAGTACAAGCTCTAGAAAAACGAATAAGTTGAGACAGATACACCCCATAAGAAGTTGCTCGGGGAACATCCCCATCCAAGTGGGGATAATTAACAATGTCAAAATTAAAATCATCTCTCTTGTCATAGATTTTGCTAATTATTTTACCATTTTCAATCGAGAGATCTAAATCAAGAAAAGAAGCGTTATTATCAGATATATTTTCTTTATTAAGCCGAAGTTCTTTAGGATAAATATTATGAACCATAGTTGGAAAGAAAGGGTTGTCAACGTTCAGTATGTCATCCAGATACCGAGAGGTGTCATTAAAAGCTTCAATAACATCTGCCCGGGGATCTGGTGAAAGACTCAACATGAAATCCCTTTCATAGCAAAATAAAAACAAATCTGCGACAAGTGGTGCACAGTTCGTACCCATAGGGATACCAACAATTTGTCTATAAACGGTGGTACCATACCTGACGAAAATATTATCTAATAGGAAGATGAGTGCTTCACAAACTTCATAGCAAGTCCACATAGTATAATTGTCTAAACTGCCGTTAGTGAAAAACGCTTTAATATTATTACATGCCAAAAATGTAGTATTTTCTCTAGCGAATGTTTTTTGGATAAGAGAAATTAGCTTGTCTTGATTTGATTTAAACATATTTTATTGCCATATATGTACAAGTACAATGCAATCGGGTCGGGCCACAAGTGCTACCCACATTAGTTACGGCCCTTCCCTAGCTTGTCTTTAATAAGATGATGTGGTAAGGTTGTATATAGTGTAGAGAAGTCATAAATACTTATTGAAGATGTTATCAAGAACGTCTCCTGAATTTTTTATAGACCAAAAAAAATTAATGCCAGAGTTTTCATAAGTTTTATCACAATATAGTTTAACGTGATCTTTAACGGCAGTAAGACAAGAAGTTAAAAGTTTGGAGATGTTTGTAGTGGTGCAGGCACTAGAATTAGAAATAAAGCGAGCCTTATACGGAATTTTATGTAATTTAGGAATCCAGTACACGGTAGGCAGTTTATTTTGCTTATCGCTTACACCAGCCTTGAAAGTAGTGCACCGAGTGATATGTGCGGAAACAACATCATCCTCATTAGAATTAACTGGAGTATACGAATTGGTGCTGCCGAGTTCCAGAGATAAAACATTGACGTAATGTAGGCGTCAAACAATAATTACATTATTAGCTGCTTTATCTGCAGGAACTAAAACAAATTTATTATGAAATTCCTGAATTCCCGATTTTAGATTACGAAAGGAAAACCTAGGTATCGGAGGTAGTAAAGAGGGGTTAGCATTATAAAAGTTAATACTTGTATCTAAAATTTAAAGAATAGACTTTTTCCAAGTAGAAAGCGAGTTTGGGTCCGCATGTTCTCTACGACACCATTTTATACTAAAATCTTCAATGGAGTGGGCGATCTGGGCACGACAGGCATTAAAATCAATAGTTGAAGGTAATCTATATTTCGGACCTTTCGAAAACAAATGCCGAATACGTTTATCAACAATATCAAAATTACCAGTGAGAACATGTTGTGTGTAGCTTTGAACTATGGAAGCAGTGTTATACAAGGGATCTGTACGAATGAAAATTTTGTCGACTTCCTCGTCGATCAACTTTAGTGAAGACATAGACAAAGAGGTAAGCCGTGAAAGCATAGGGTGCTTTCCAGACTGTTTAAAAATAGTATGTAAATCAGCGACAGAAATAATTACACGCGATTTACGTTTGATGTTACCATTACGCCTAAGACCATGAGACCTAGATTTACGCTTTCTAATAGAAAATATAGAAAAATGTCAATATTAGGATCTTTAGAAATATTTCCTTCTTGATAAATATTGTCATTAAGGCCGAGTGGATAAGGTGTCTGTAAGTTTTTCATCCACTTAAGTTCTGCAATGTGTCGAGCTTTTATTTTGAAGCTTTTAGTAGCATCATTATCAAAAAATAAATATTCAACCGGTTGAACAGTTACGTAATTAAAATTATGACCTGACTGACGAAAGTGTTGGTACTAGTAATTTTTTAACTTTTTAGGATTACTTGCATTATATGCACGAAATCGAACTTTTAAGGATCGACCTGTTTGTCCAACATATTGTATACCGCAAAGTGGTGCATTTCAAGTCAGAACATAAATGACGTGAGTAGTACGTCAATCAACATTTGAAGCTAGACATACATTAAACAATCTACCATTAACAGCTGATTTAATGGTGGACTTGCACGATAAATAATTGCAACAACTGCACCTCTTAGCATTGCACTTATAAATAGAGGGAAACACCCTGCGTCTTGAATGAACTAAATGACTTCTGAAAGGAGACTTTAAATGGTATTTCCTCAAAACAGGTGATCCTATTGGAGTTACGGAAACTTTTGAGCCATTATTAAAAATCCTAGTAAAATTAATATGAATAAGGCACTGCCTCATGGCGAGCGTCGGTTTAAGCAGGACCCGTCTATATTACATATGTATACGAGTCCCTGGTTTAAGTAAATAAAATGATTACATTGTATAATATTACTCATACTGTAATACCTTATAACATAGGGATTTTCTAAACCCAATTCAGTTGCTCCGTTCTAAGGGACACACAAAAAACGCAACCCACTACTATTCACATACAAACTTTGCGATCATCACATAAAAAAACAAATTCAACAAATTATTTAAGCATAACTATTCGAAATCGAAATGGGGATCTACACATTATACTCTATTACTTCCAAATCAAACCGTGGAGCGCTGTGGTCCAGTGGTAGAGCGTTGGACCCATGATCCAAAAGTCGTGAGTTCGATTCCCGCCATTGCGTTGTGTCCCTGAGCTAGACACTTTATCTGCATTGCTTAGAACTGGTTCTACCCAGGAAGACATCGAGAGTGATTCAAATAGTTCATAGAGCTTTCGTTACAATCGATGTAAAATAAATAAGTTTAAACTAAATCAAACCAAGCACTGCAGTGTCATTTCCATTGTAATGTTGGCAGGGCTTTTACCCCCTAAAAATTGTGAAGACTCCCGACCCTAGCCTGGTCATTTTGATGGAGAAAAAAAAGTGCGAAAACTGCCTAATTTGTGAAAAAAGTAATGAGTACATGCATTGTTTTTGTGAGAGCAGGATAATGTGAAACATTTTCTATGAACATATCCAGAACAAAACAATATTGAACAAGTTAAGTGGTGGAAATGTTTTCCAAAATCAATAAAATAATAATAATAAATAAAAGAAATAAATTTATAATAATAATTGTGAAGCAAATCGGCCACAGTTGTGAAAAAAATGATTTGAATTGTGAGTAAGTGTCAGGTGAACTTGAATAAGCATGATCAGTATAATTATGTATGCATACTTTTTTTTTATGAGACTTCTCAGGATGAACCAATCTATTCCTATTTGCTAAATGTAAATGCCTTCAATTAGCAGCAATGATCAGGGAGGATGTAATAGGAATGAATTTTTTTATGTGATACTGAATGTTGCGTTGTAAACCTTCTCGCCTCTCACCGCTGCAGGTTCGAATCCCACTGGGAGCTCGACTTGTGAGGATGTGTCGGGAGGTGTATAGTACTGGTGCTATAGTACTGGTTCTACCCAGGACAAGTGGGTGGTCTGCCTCCACCACCCAAAAATCCACCGTCATATATAACCTTACATGAGTTGAAAATTACGTAAAACACCATACAAACAAACAAACAAACAAACAAATCATTGCTGATGTGTCATTTGAAATAATCAGTTCGTTTAATACCTTGTTCCCAAGTCACCACTCTCTACATCCCCTCTTGAAATTAAAATTGCGTCGAACGTCACTGACTGACGTAATCAGCATTGAAAATTGACATAATGGGGACGTACTATTATTACGTCTACAGTAAAGTAGGTGCTTCACTTTGTCTACAAAGAACAAAAAAGGTTTACGTTTGTGCTTTTAAGTAAAAGAAAGGATATTTCACTTACCGCCTTTGGTTTCGCAAAAACAATTTAAGGATAAAAAGGTAGGCGAATAATTATTATTTCATATAACTATTGTTTCAGGTGAATTTTTATTATTAATAAGTGTAATTGAGACTTAAATGGCGCAGTGGGTTGTTAAATACAATTTGAACAAAAAGCAATGACACAGTTCGCACAATCTCAGATATTTTTACTATTAGGTAGGATGGTCAGCTCTCAGCCAGCTTTCTTAGTCCTTTTGTCATATTGTATTTTCAATGAAATTGGACTGCTTTCAAGTGAAAATCACAGCATGTAGATATAATATAAAAAAAAAATAGATCTAGTAAAACTAACTTACATAATGACGCAGTCACTTTTATTTAAACATAATCAAGCATATAATCGTTGATTTTGTTGTTGCGTAGTTTTAAGTTAATACACTAGAGCGATTAAATAATGTGTGTAATACTCATACTGTTATGCCTTACAGTGTACATCAGTGGAATTTTTCTAAACTCAATGCAAAATCAAAACATCTGCTCGAGTGCTTCTACATCAAATTTGATTCATATTTTGGATTGTTTTTACATTTTTTGGTGTTTCTAAATGAATCATTTTAACTTATACTTTTACTGCAATCAAAGACTGACTATAGTTTTGCCCTTCACAAAGGTACTGTGAGTGTAATGCCAGTGATGGTCCTTGATTGGAAAATAAAATTTATTCTATTCTATTCTATTTTAAGCCAGAGAACCAGGCTATTATATTCTATCTTTATTTTTTTGAATAATAAATATTGACGCATTCACTTTTATTTAAACGTAATCAAGCATTAAATCGTGGATTTTATTGTTTTTGAACAAATTAGATTGTAAAAAATAAATAAAATAAATATGTTGAATTGAATGGACTGAGCCAGCGAAAACACTGAATAGAATAGAAGAGAAGAGAATCGAAAACAAACTATCTTAATTTACATGTATGTTATATTCAATGCACAAGACCTCACTTCGCACGTTGAAATTAGCTGTATAACGTCGCTTCGCTCGATGTAATCTCGGTGCAATTAACTTTATTTTCCTTCGAGTAAATCGGCGTTCATATGAGGTTATAACGACGTGCTAGAAATACGATTCACCTGCACGGTGCACCGTTTTACTTACACGATGCAACTTTACGGGCAGGTAACTCTAGCGGTTTGACCAAGATTTTTATTGCCTTAGTATGGCAATTTCAGAAAATCAACAACGCGTTAACCGTAAGGCGAGCTTACGCTCGCGATTAGAAGGAACATGAAACGAGGTTGCCGAATGAAGATTTAAAGGTGTAAGGCGTACATATGGTTTAGTTCTAAGAAATGAAGAGTTATTTTGTGGAATTTGTATTGATGACGCAGAGTGTAACCGAAGAGGTGAAAGATTTATTTTTAAAGTTTTAGCTAAAAGACTCATAATTGTTTTTATGGAGAGTAATACCATTCTGTGAAAAGCGAAATAAGGGCCAATAAGTATTTATTAGAGATACGAAATGGAATCAAAGATCCATAAGAAATAATATTAGTAAACTTACGGACTGTTAAAAGGGGTCCAAAACTCACGTCAGTGTCTAATGCAAGATAATGAGGAAAGTTAAGGAAAACCCTAATAAAATGGGCCAAAATGTCGATGAGCACAAAACCTCTTCAACGCGGTATATATCAAGATTAATTATTAGAAACATTTATTAAAATCATTTTAGAATTATTTTTTGTTCCGAATTTGCCATATCAGAAAGTCAAGAAACTCATTATTCAACGAATAATTCAAACACTTAAAATATTCAGAACACACCGAGTCCTATTTAGGAGACACACAATGTGTTCTCAGAACAGTGAGTAGATTTTGAGTATTTGCATTACTCATTGAGTAATGAGTTTCTTGACTTTTGATATGGAAAATTCTAAACACAGAAAGAAATTCTAAGATTATTTAACAGCCTGTTTAGAATGTTTGTCGCCGAAGATGATTCGACCAACTCTCATGGCCTTAATGGTGTACATGACATTATTAACCTAAATTAGATATAGTAACTTGAAATAGCTCATTGTAACGTAGCTGACCTCTTCGTTTTTTTTTTTTTTAAAGAAGCCGATGTGTATAGTAGGACAAGGAAGACAAACTACGCTTATCCGAAATGTCGTGAGTAAATCAATTATTCTCTTATCTTCAAGCATATAAAAGCAACAGAAGCAAGTTTAGATAATAAGCATAGCATTTCAAAAAGAACATGTTATCCAATCCTGAGAAGAGAAAAGTCCTACCCTTTCCATAGAAAACATAAGTATAATCATGTAAAAATATTCTCTACTACGGTTTACACAAACATCTAAATAATGTATATAGTACCCATCTATACACACATATATATAGAGAGAGAATAATAATGGGTATTTTCATATCACACCCTATATCACTGAGACACCAATCAGCGCGAGAGCTTTGTGTGATATGAAAATATACATGTTTTTATTATATTTATCATATACTTCAGCAATGACTTTGTTGAACTGTCAACTTCAGCAAACTTACTACGCTGTTTCCAGGGAGAAAACAATAATGTTATTAATTTATGTAATCCCATTCTGAGGTGTTAACGTCCGTCGCGTATTTGTACACGATATTTTTTTTCTTACGATGACAGCTCAACGTACACATGTAGATGTAGATGTATAGCCAATAATCTGGCGCGAAAACAGGATGGAATGCAGACGACAAACTATACGCTTGACAAATCGTATACAATCGTAACTAATCGGTAATTTCCATATCACTCCTCTGAAAGCGTCATAAAGAACATTCGATTATTTCCATGATATGACATTTGTTTACCCTTTATTTCGCGCGTGTGATAAAGCTTTAATACCCGGCAACTAAATCCTGATTGATATGAATAGCTAGGTCTATGTCGTTTCGTATATTCAAAAACAACGTAGGGAAGTATGTGATAAATAGAGGATCTTACATTAGAGCTCATTCATTATTGAATTTATTAAACGAGTTGACAAAATGATATAATAATTGGGGCTCTTGCCGAGCATTATATCAATTTTTGCTAACGAGTTTAATAAATTCAATAATAAATGAAAACGATTCTATTTATCACATAACTTATAACGTCACATTACGTCAGAAAACGTACAGTAACGTGACGTCCATGACGTCATTAACGTTATGTTATACCACTAGTGAATATCGAAAATATTGAATGGTGTTAGATCTATTACACTCTCACACCGCATGTTATGTGATAAAATATATACATCATACAGAAGGGCGGATGGGAGAGAACAAACTATAGTTATCTGCCTAAATGCAAATCCTCAAGTGATCAGAACAATAGCCCGCACCAGTATATATACCCAAGAAACGCGCCAAATGAAATTCTCAATTCTCAATTTGCACGAGAAAACCTTGTAACCGAGCTCAAATAGAATGACGATATCATTACTATAATGGCTGCGTCACATTACACTCCGATTAGGTTTACGATGGGGTACCGGTGTCTAAACGGGCTGAAATTGCCAAATTTTCAAAGGTCTCCGGCCGGTGACCCTCCGGTGTCAAGTCACCGGTGAGGCATCGTACGGGTCACCGGAGAGATTTAGCGCGGAGTTATTTTCTTGCGGCATGAGGCACATCGCCAGATCACCGTAGCAGACACGGTGAAAAACCCTCCGATACCCGGCCGGACACCTATTGGTATCGGTTGCATGCCGGTGAAAATTTTCACACCCTTGGCGCCAAATAATCCTCCGGTTTCCGAGCGGTGTCCGAGCGGTCTCCGAAGGCGACTCGGCAGGTCACCGGCCGGGACCCGGATGGACGCCGTACGGTGCCCGGATGGTCTTATGGTGCCCGGATGGACACCGTAAGGATAGCGTAGGGCCGATAGCCGACTGGATATCGCACGGCTTTTGCCCATATACCGTACAGTCACCGTACGATAGCCGATAGCCGATAGCGTAGGCCGATAGCCGACCGGATATCGCACGGCTTTTGCCCGTATACCGTACAGTCACCGTACGATGGTTGCAAACCGGCCGGATACCGGACGACAATTGGACATTTATCGTACGGTAGTCGGCCGATTACCTTAAGAATATCGGACGGTGTCCAGAAGGAAGATGCCAAAGGTTTTCACCAGGTGACCGGGCGAGTACCCTTCGGAAACCGTTCGAATACCTACCGGACCACGCAGGGTGTATGACCACCCCCTTCTTCCCGGACAGGATTGAAATGTTTCTCTCCGATCTCAAATTTATATCAACGGTGTCCCACCGATGCCTCTATCTCGTACGGTCCCGCTTGTAATGTGACGTAGGCATTACATGCTGTTCCGATACGAGAATAATTTCATTCTCTTAACACTCACCCTTCTCACAGGAGTAACACGACAACAACACTTAAGTAATACATGTATATTTATTATTTTTTAATGGTATAAGCCACTGGACGACCGACTAACTGACATTATTTATTAACATTAAATAATAGGAAACACTTCACCTTCAACTTATAATACGATACATAGAGGGACTTCGATCACTAACTATATTTTAACTATGGTCGTTGATCTGCGCATGTATAGTTAAGGAGTAATGCGAACTTACTCTAGTTAAACCATAGTTTCTATAAATGGATACACGCGGCATAGTGTAAAACCTGGAATGTGTTCACTTTATCACTGATATAGATATATGTCAATATAGATATATGTCAATCAAAAAATTAACAACTAAAACTAGATTAAATACTGGCACATGAACAAATATGTGATAGATAGAGTCTAGTCTTGAAGCGAGTTGGTTACCAATTGAATACAGGCACATGAACAAATATGTAATATATAGAGTCTAGTCTCAGCGAGTTGGTTACCAGTTGACTTTGATGCAGCATCGAGATGGGCTTAGCCCATCGAGGTTAATAAATAAGGCCATACCGAGTTTTTTCTATCTTTAGCGGGTCATCCTACAGAACACATGTAATGAAAATAAACATTTCTTCTCTGGTTGAAGGTGTCATCCAGCATAACAAATAAAAACAAATACTACCAGGCAGGAAAAAACAAACGAAGAGTCGAGAAAAAAAAAATACGATAGCCCTTTGGATCACATTTATTTCACTTCTATTTCTTGACTTCCGCATTCCGAATTCCGCATCGCGCATTCCTAATTCCGCATTCCGAATTCTGCTTTCCGCATTCCGCATTCCGAATTCCGCATTTAGAAGTAGGTGGTAAGATAATAATAATAATAATAATAATAATAATAATAATAATAATTTATGCGTACATGTAAGTGTTCTGTGAAATCACAGTGTTCCTGTTAAAGATGCAATTACTTCTCACATTTTATATTTAATAATCATGTAATATAAAAGTGTATGAATATTGCCAGTGACCACGATTGTTGTATTTTTATATAAACCACATAGCCTTAAGTTAAATTCCCTATAACTTGAGTATCCGTGTATCCTTTGTATAAATACACCATAAACGTATATACTATTATACCCTATAAATATACACAAACTCCTACTTTAGTATCTTTTATCTGAATTGGGTTTTTACGGCGCACCAACACATGAAAGGTTATATGGCGCCTAACAGGGTTGAACATGCCAGGATCCTCCTCCATTTACATCAAGATAAAATATGGAGAATGGGCCTCGAACCTTCTAACCTTCAGAACTGCAGAATTGCTGCAAATGCTATAGTAAACACTCCATTTACGATGGAGCCACGTTTCCACACGCGGTGTCATGATGAAGACCTTGAATGAGCATGATAAAAAATGACAAAATGAACATGAAGGGGGTCCTACCCTTCTGCCTCTAGGGGATTTGCAGTGAACTACACCGGGAGATTATCTGTTAATCCTTTGTATAAACTTCAATATAAAATACAAGATTTTCAAAAATACTCTTATTTAGTATTAGTGCAAACATGAAAAAAACCCGTTATTATGGAATGCGGAATTCGAAATGACGAATGCGGGAATTCACAAGTCAAGAAATATTTTATTGTTATTACTAGCGGATCCAGGGTGGAGTATAAACTCAGAGTGGATCACTAGTGCATCCAGAGGGAAGCCCTTGCGAAGGGCCGGACTGAGATTTTACAAATTACATAAAATATTAAGGTTTGTAAAGTTTGGACCGCCTCTGGACCTCCCCCTGGACACCCCATAGATACATCATCCTGAAAAAACACACGAAAAGAAACGTGTTTTTTTTTGTGTTATTGTCAAAACTTTTGCGCGCCCTCGTGTTAAAGCGACAGGCAAAATGCAATAAAAGTCGATATGTGAGTTATGTAATAAATAGAATCTAGCATTCGTTCTCATTCATTATTGAATTTATTAAACTCGTTAGCAAAAATGATATAATGCTCGGCAAGAGCCTCGCATTATATCATTTTGCCAACTCGTTTAATAAATTCAATAATGAATGAGTATTTATGTAAGATTACTATTATTGTGGTAGTGGTAGTGGTAGTATAGTAGTAATAGTAGTAGTTGTAGTAGTAGTAGTAGTAGTAGTAGTAGTAGTAGTCGTCGTTTACTCGTACTACTTACTTACTACCTACTTCTAAATGCGAAATTCGGAAGTCAAGAAATAGAAGTGAACTAAATGTGAGCCAAATGGGCCATCGTTGAAAACAGCTGTATTTTTCATCATTCTTTGGACGTTTTTCACCCGAAACCATATTCAAACAACAAAACAAGTTCTAATGATACTCATGTAGTAAGAATTTTGTTTATTCCAATTAGGAATTGATGTAGTTGATCAAGTTGTTCATTTCCCTAGTCATTTTATAACTTGTTTTAAGTTGTCGTCGACGTGGAAATGCGTTTCCGATAGTTTCCATATGAATGTCAAAAATGTTTTGTTTTTTTGCCCAGACATTCAAAAACTCACCAGCCCAATGACGCTAAACATAGAAAAAGAACTTGGTTAGGCACCAACAAGCTGAGACAGACTCTATATTTTGTTTTGTAGTATGGTGTACGTAGTGACCTTGTCCGTGCGTGCTGTCCGTACTCTAACTTCCATTAATTTATCGGACGTTATAGTATGGTAAAGGTCCGACCCTTTGTCTGTACTGAATTAAAAGATTTAATGATATGCATTCATCAAATGCAATACTACTGTAAACGGACGAGAAAAAACTAGTACACTCAGCGGGGTTTGAACTCGGAACGATTGCATGTGAATCGGGCGCTCTACCTATATCACCATAAAAGTTAGCTCTGTGGTGAGACAGTAGTAACGCGATTACAAACCTATCTATTGAGTCCTACTACACTACAATGCTATGATAGAGTGTGCACTGTCTTTGTTAGTTTGCGTACATGTGTCTGCCATGTAAATAATTATGCCAATGTGTGTGTGTGTGTGTGTGTGTGTGTGTGTGTGTGTGTGTGGTTAGATGTTATAATACCAATAGGTTAAAACATGTCAGATATATTACATTGTGTTCCCATGCTTTCATGATAGCCTTATATGGTAAAATAAGCATATTTCACATTTTTTCATTCCAATTTTCTTCCAGATTCATTCCATATTTTATCTTATACTTAGTATCTGTATCACAGACTAAACTATGGAATGGGAACTTTAGTCTAGAATGGAATGGAATGCGATTGGAATCAAAAGCTCATTCCATTCCAATTCCATTCCATCCCAGGTTTTAGACTTTGCCGATGCATGGTGCATTTATACCATACGTTTTTTACCTTGACACCGGCAACGCAATTTCTCAAATAAATCGCTGTAAAATAGTTAATTGTTGTTGCAGTTGTATATATGTATCGAGTAACTGACTACATACAAATAACACGTTTATAACTCCAGTCAAATGTCTATAAATGTCGAAGATACAACAAAGTTAGTTTCAAATTTGTGAAAGTTTATTTTTGTCCGCCATGTTTAAACCAGAGCAACCATCCCCTTGCCGTGGGTTGAACTATAGTAGACTAATGACGTCATTCTGGTTAAACCATTGCGTATTCGATCTAACCATAGTTAAACTACGGCTACTATGGTTCGTGATCGAAGTCACTCATAATAAACTACACCTGTGTATAACTATATCGTGTGTGTATAAGCGTTTATTTATCCTCGCCATATTGCACTAAGCATCTTAGCGAGCAGACCTCCGAGTCGATTTAAAGTCTCATCCGAAGGACTGATAAACTATACTGACGAGATAAAGAAACGCCTCATCGGGAATTTCCGCTATATATTGTATATACCGCACACTTAATGCCACATAATATTCCAAAGAAATCCCAAGATGTTTTGTAAAACCAAGTTGCAGTTGGTTAGAGAAAGGACACAACTGTGATGTTGTAGACGTTTTAATCACAGTACCATTATAACAAGAAATTCATAAATATTGAAGTTCCTCTTTGAAAAATTGACTATTTTAGTACTGTATTTAACGTAAAGAGTTTGCAGAAATTTGCATCCTAAGTTTGCTCACATGCTTGAGCCAAACAGATACTCTTCCAATAATCAAACTTTGAAGAAATACTATTTGCTGTGTTTTGTGTTGTTTTAGTATTTTTTTCCGAAAAGAAAGGTCTTACGTAGCCATGTACCATTCGATTAACAGCAGCATAGTGTACATACAATATATAGCGGAAATTCCCGATGAGGCGTTTCTTTATCTCAGTATATATCAATCTCTCACCACAGACTTGCGACGGACTAGTATTTGCATTTAATTAAGCGAGCTATTCAGTACAATATAAATCAAACGCAATACTTCCCCACTACTGAATAAACAAGGGAGATACTAGTTTATGCCTACTTTATATCATACAACCAATACAGTTTCCTTTGGCTAAATTTGCTTAGAACATATTTCGAGACTACTGTATTATAGGGGTGGGTGGTGGGATGGGGAGAATTTCTATTGGCAACTGTAAATCACTGTTAGCCATGCAATTTCATGAGAACATTGTGATATTCAATTTTGATTCAGATTATGAAGCCCACCCAATAAAGCCTTTTTGTGTGCAGTCAAATATAAACACACAACAGAAAGTTGATCATTTAATGCTTTGCTATCATTTTTGTTCTAGAAACAATAAAGAAATATCAGACTAGTTTTGTATTTAAACTAGCTAAGTTATGAATATGCTTTTCTAAATTACAAAGTTGTGTTTAGCTTTTCTTACCCAAGACAATATCTAATATAGCAATGTAACACAAAGAAAAAACTACAAGCGGACCTCAATTTATATACCTGAGTTGATCGGTCATGGAGCATGCAGTGGGTAAATAAACAAGATTCCCATGCTTTTTCAATGACCAAGTAGCGATGGGAAATATGTCTTAAGGTCAAAACTGCCCATAATGGAAAAAAAGTAAATTTAGTTTTATATGTGATTTTGTTGGAATTTGTGCATGTTTTGCATATCATTTTAAGCGTCTTCGAACCAAGATTTTGAAAATAATAATGTTTTTGCACAATTTTTTTTATTATTATTAATATTTTGTAAAAATGGAACCGTAATTTGGGCATCATACGACGGAATCTCAAGTTCTTTTTATTTTACGGCTTTGGAAAAAATAATTATGAAGAAGTCAACTTCAATGTCTACCTCAGGCAGTGCCTTTTGAATTTTGTCAAAATTTAATGTCACAATACCCATAATTTATAAAAATAAAACACCTATATTTTTAAATATATTTACAATTTGGGCCTATTTTTACCATTGTCATTTATATCTTCACGTGCATGCTTGTACGGGATATTATGGAGGTTTGACAACTGGATATGAGTACGGTTTTATGAATGTTTCATGCTGATCGGGAGGCGATCGCATAAGCAACCAACTTTAGCTAGGTGAAACAATCATTTAGCTACCTTTTGTCAAATGCTGTATAAAAATCGTCCATATCCAGAAGAAAATTGCAATATTATCATCTTTTTCGCGATTTCGGAAGTGCCAAATAACATACACCGGAAATTATAACCGAAAAAGTAGGTCCCACGTTGCAAATGTGAAAATATTAAAGGATGTAGTAACTGTGTAATATTTATACAAAATTAGGATGCGTATGATCTAAAATAAACACGGAAATAGAAAACTTTATTAAATTTGAAAAAAACTCCCCATCTTACTCGATGAGCTTGAGAAGACTATTTCTGGCGTAAGAATACCATTTTGCCAAAACAGACAGAAGCCAGAAAATTATTGTAAACGAAAGTCGGCGAACCTATAAATAAAGCGACATCTTATGTCCGATCAAAGAACAATATTGACGGTAAGGTTAAATATAACAAGGATGATGTATTGCATGTTCATCTTTTACTAGAAACTGCACTTAAACGCGTGTATTTGGTTAATATGCATCTCCACTGTCTAGGGCAAAAAATGGCGACATGCAGTTCAACACGAGGTCACTTTCGAGGTCAAAATATGTAACGTTATATTAGTTGGCATGGAATTTTCGGCTTGGCACAGCCTTCAGTATATCAAAACAGAATTATTTTCATTATGAATTTTCATTTATTTCTCATTTTGAAGTAACTTGAGATTCCGTCGTATTATGCCCAAATTACGGTTACATTTTTACAAAATATTAATAATAATAAAAACATTCGTGCACAAACATTATTATTTTCAAAATCTTGTTTCGAAGACGCTTAAAATGATATGCGAAACATGTACAAACTCCAACAAAAACACATATAAAAACTAAAAAAAAATTTTTTTCATTTTGGGCAGTTGAGAGGAACCTTAAGCAACTTTAAATGGTGATAAATTAAACATAACGTTTCAATAACCAATGGAACCAATTCAACCCGGACAACATCAATATCCTGAAATGTCTTCAGATCCATAATATATAAGTTACTGCAACAAGATTTACTAAGAAATCTCTTGAACATATTAACTGGTCAGTCATCCAACGCTGAATGGCAAAAAACTAATGTTCTACACGCCTGCGACCCCTGTGAGAAACACTCGCATCAAGAGAAATTAATTATCGTCTAATTCGCTTCTCTTAAACAACAATAATTACATTTGTCTTTGATCTTATTGAAACATCTGCCAACATCCTTTAAACCTTGTTAAAACGTTGAATTTGTCATATGTTAATGGCTGTTTCATTCTCCCGGTAATTGGCGAATTCTTGTATGGTGTAGGATCGGGGTCAAAACTACAGATGTAGGTGCACCTATAAAAAAGTGTAGGTGCACCTATAAAAAGTATAGGTGCATCTATACTTTTTATGGGTGCACCTGTAAAATTATAGGTGCACCCATAAAATTGTAGGTGCACCCATAAAATATATAGGTGCACCTACACTTTTTTACAGGTGCACCTACATCAGTAGTTTTGACCCCGATCCTACACCATATTCTTGCGTTACATGTTCTTCCACGCCTACCAAATGTAAGCTATATATTGTAAGTTAATCTGAGTTCTATATATATTACCCCATTAGCAATACACATTGATTTAATAAGAGGGCTTGACCAAACCAAATTATATGTTTGCAAGGCTTAGTTTTGTATTTTCAAAAAGAAATGTTATACCTTTGCGAATCTCTAAGATCATAGGAAATAACATGATTGCAATATCCCTGAAGACAGGCACCAATAATAGGCCTTTTTCTAGATAATACCTACTTTGGTTCGTGTATTTATCGTAATGTACCTCTCAAAAGATTCAATTATTGCCCGTCGAAATGTCGGGTGTAATCTAACATAATTAGAATGTGTTCAAAGACAGTACCATTGATAATACAAATGCCAACGGAATGATCTATAAATCAAACCGGATATACTTCATCTTTTAGTGTTCTCTCATTTGCAAGGCATTATACGAAGATGAAACGTAGATGAAATGTATGATACGCTTTGATCTAGACCATGTTTCTGTAAAAGAAAGAAAGAAAATTATCTCAATTCTAATAATTTATTGCTTTTATCTCGCATTTAAGATACCCGGCTAACATATATAATTGTATTTTAAGTAAACAGCATTAACAAAATATCACAAAAAAATTTTCAATAAAAAAAGGCAGCGGCAATACACGTAATTATGTTAATATTTTCCTCACGATCCGGAGTTACTCCAGCTATGTTTTTGAAGCAGAACATTTTCTCATGTGGAATAAAAAAATCAATCAAACATGGTCAAAATCTGCCGAGTTTTGGCGAATTAATTCAAAATAAATCAAAACGTTTTTTGAACTCGTATGACGTTTCGTACATACAATATGTTATACAAAATATCTAGTACTGAGGCACGAATTTTGGAAAGAGCGTGTCACAATGAACAAGAGCTGGTATCAATGCTATAGAGCTTGTGCCAATGAAAGATACCTCTAACTAAATTGGTTTGATGATTGATCGTCTTTGATTAACTGTTTTCTGATTTTCGTATAATGTTTTATATTATCATCGCGTGGCGCAGTCGGTAGTGCAGTGGATTTGTAACCGGAGGCCCGGGTCCAATCCCAAGTGGTGCCACTGAGTTTCGTCGGTGTGTTCTCGGTGTGTTCTTGGGCAAGACACTTTCCCATAGCCTCGTCCGTCGGATGGGGACGTAAACCGGGCGGTCCCGTGAATCGGTCTATCCTCTGAGCACGTTAAAGAACCATAGGAATCTATTCGATAATAAGAGTAGGGCAAGGTTCCCGGATTCATATGTATCTTTACCCTCTCTCTGGGGCGGCTCTAAATAACCTATAGTGTTGATGAGCCGTTAAACAACATTCAGTTCAATATTATCATCCAGTTATATATAATTGTCACTGGTAGTTTGTACTTCAAGTGTTCGCCTGTTCTTATTTTTTATAATAACCTTTATGAGTAAAATAAGTGAAATAAGCACTGCCAGTTTGTAAGTTTGATCCCAGTAAGCGGAACTCGAATAAGAAACATAACAGATTTTTGGTTTCGCCAATTGGTTATTGTGCGCCACTAAATCCGACGTTTGTGAGCTAT
The DNA here is from genome assembly GCA_037043455.1 of Cyrtodaria siliqua. NCBI lineage: Eukaryota > Metazoa > Mollusca > Bivalvia > Adapedonta > Hiatellidae > Cyrtodaria > Cyrtodaria siliqua. The sequence goes on from JAWPHD010003987.1 coordinate 125,245, forward strand.
ACGTCAGCTGTCATTCTATATTGACCCATTGTTTTTTCCGGTATGTAATAATCGTGAATTTTATTGTTAAAGGGACTGGAATGAATGAATGAATGGTGTTTTACGGCACGTCGCCACATAAATAGGTCATATTGTGCGCAAAAACTGATGAATGATGATGAAATGAAGGATTAATTAAAAATGAATGTAAATATATAAAGATACAACTATTTACAAGTAAGGGATGATATGGTAGTAATATAAACTATGTATGTAAGGGACTGGAGGCGATATAGAGGAGTGATCGCTGTCCAAATACAAATGAAAACCCCGTAATTATCTTGTTACAAGAATACCTCTTTATTATATACTTTACTGTGAAATAGTGGCTTTTATGATTAAAATAAATAAAGGATATGTGTTGGTTTTGAATGAATAGGCTATAGGATTTATTCATCGAGAAGTGAAAAAACATATTTTCACGAGTGCTTTAGGACGAGTGAAAATATTTGAGTTTTCTCACTTCGAGATGAAAATAAATCCTATATTCACGACAAACCAACAAATATTCTATTTATTATATACTCCCAACCTGGAAATTTATGCAGAAAAAATATAATACGCCGAAATAATGACGTCAATAACGTCAACAACGTAAACAACGTCAACGGTTGCATGACGTCATTTTGAGTGAAAATATGTGAAATATAACAACGACAATATAAGGTTTTATTTTAATAATAAAATCCACTTTTTCACTGGAAAGTATAAATTCCACTATTTCACTGGAAAGTGTATAATAAACCATTATGTTTTCATTGTTTATATTTCACATGTGAAATACCGAAAATGACGTACAATGCCGCTGTTGACGTTGTTGCCATTATTGACGTCGATGTCTTGGCACTTTATGTTTTGTCTGCATAAGTTTCAAGGTTGTGAGTAGATATATATAATAAATAGAATATTTGTAGGTTTGTCGTGAATATAGGATTTATTTTCATCTCAAAGTGAAAAAAACTCAAATATTTTCTCTAGTTCTAAAGCACTCGTGAAAATATAAGTTTTCTCACTTCCCGATGAAAATAAATCCTGTATTCACCCCAAACAAAAAATATCCTCTCTCTCTTCGTATTTTCTTCGTTCCTAACCCGCCATCAACAGGCACGTTTTACATCAGATGTACGCCGTTTCTAAACCTACTGATGACATATATATATGAGAATCCAGACCCTATGCAGATCCAATAAAACCGGATATAACTGGTCAGGCCAAACCCCAAAACTGGAGCAACGAATTAAGAGCTACCAACTCATAATTCAGTTTACGCATATTCAATCACGCGTATTTTAAGAACCCATATACTTTAAACCTATACCACAACGAATCTCGAGTTTTTTTTTGTATTTCGATATTCCTAATTGAATTTGATGAAAAACGAATCTCGAGTGTTTTTTGTGTTTTTGTTTTTAGATATTCAAAATATATTTGTTGAATAACGAATCTCGAGTTGTTGTTCTTTCAATAATCAAAACATAGTTATTGAATAACGAATCTCGAGTGTTTTATTTTCGATATTCAGTTTGAATAACTAATGTTTTGTTGTTGTTGTTTTTTTCGATATTAAAAACTTAGTTGTTGAATAAAGAATCTCGATTTTTTTGATTTTTCTATATCCAAAATATTTTTAGTGAATAACGAATCTCGATTTTTTTGTTTTTCGATATTCAATTTGAATAACTAATGTCGATTTGTTTTGATTTTTCGATATTCAAAACTTAGAGTTTTTTTGTTTATCGATATTCGATATCAAATAACAAATATCATGCTAACTTCTGACCGCTCATGAATTGAAACATGTAAACGTTTAGATTAATCTAGAAACCTTTATATATAAAGTAATACAATTTGGAATGTTCACCTTAACTTTGAATATATAATTGGTGAAATATAATCAGTAATAAAAAATCTACAGAAGCAGTTACTTCGAACTAATGAAATAGTTAGTATTCCATTACGTGGTCCGAGTATTAACTTTCATACCCCATCCAACCCTATGAAATAAAAACCTTAATTTCGGTTAAAAAATTTGCATATTGTAAAATTAAAACATCTAATAGGTAATTTAAACAGAGTACGCATTTTTTCAGTAAAAAAATGTTTTTAACCGTGCTTTATTGTCGAAATATCCGTTATAAAATCCTGCCAGTATAATTAAGCTTTCCCAACGCTTAATGGAATTAAGGCGGGACCACGTAATGCAAGTTATATAGAGAAATTAATGGCACGCCGAGAATTCTCAGAAAATCAAGATCGCCTTGTGTCCTTTTACAGAGAAATTTCAAGTTTTACGTTATATTACAAACATCACCAACCAGCAAACGTGTTACAATTAGGCTTGTGATGGGCGTGTTTGAATATCAATGCTACGTCATCAACATCACCATGGTAATATAGTCAGTCAATAACGACAGGCTGCGACAGTATAAAAAACACCGCACTGCGTGTTGTTGGCGCTGATTTTCTTGCCGGGTAATGCAAGTTGACAAGAGATCGCGCTTTGCTGCATTCTAAGATAGGTTGAAGACCGTTTGAACAAGGTAAGTTGTGTTGTTTTTTTTATTCATTATATGATTTACGTAAGATTGATGTTAACGCAACCTGTATAGAAACGTTTTGAAATTAAATAATTACCGAAATTATGATTATGCATGCATACTTTGGTAATTTGTGTTGTATCGTGTGGTGTTTGTATCATACACGAGCAAGTGAGGTAGAATCCACAGTCTGAACACATGTCCACGAAATTACCTGCCCAGTCAATGGTAAAGTTCATTCGACTGCCTGATTTTCGTAATCGCACATGTTCAGGGTAGGGATGATATTTTTGTTGATTTTATTTAGTTTTGTAACGCTCTATTATATATACTGTACATGGTAACAGTGAACATGTGTTTATTGTGTTCACTTTTGTAACGCATTTGCACGAAATGTTACAAAAATGAAGATGTACTTTAAAAATCATAATACACCGGTATTTCCCTAGAAAGGAGTGAGGCACAATTATGTTAAGTAAAGCGTATGTACGACCCTGGGTCAAAACTATAGGTGCGCCTGCAAATAGTAATGCACTTTGGGGGCAGAATTTAAAAAAACATTCGAGAGTGTTGCGACGCATAGATGTACCCATTAAAGGGACACATTTTAAAAACTCGCGGCATCCCGTTAGTTTTTCTACCTACATTGCATTTGTTCAGTCATTAATTTTAATTATAATAATAGTATAAAGCAAATTGTTTTTGCATATTACTAACTGTTGATTACATTTCATTAATAATACATTCAAAAATATGGTAGAATAACAAAGAAAAGTTGAAAACTCAAAATTGTATTAAAAAAAAACAAAAAAACATATGAAAGCAAAGTTAAAATGATACCGGATTAATAATTCGGGAAGCTAATTTTAATGCTTGATAAAAACTTCAAGATTGCCATTTGTCCCTTTGACAGAGTTCCACGGGAGCTGTATGCAGCTCTATGCGTAAAGGATGTAAACACCTTTTCTTTCTAGTAACGCGTCGCATAGGGATCTCTATATTTACGTTACTTCTTTTCAGCTCACTTGAGTCAAAGGTGCAAAGGGCGCGCTACTGTTATCATACTTAATGTGTCGACCTTCTGTCCGCTCGTCCGTCCGTCTGTTCTTCATCAACCCTTCTGTCGACATCTAGCACTGGTTTAAAAATAAAACTCATTTTTTCAGACTTCATCAAAACTAAATATGAAAAAAGATATATGTTCGAAAACAGAAGTTGTTGTACTGTAAGGAGGTGGGCCGTTGTTGTCAATATTTTACAGGCTAATTTAACAAAGTAACGATGTTATCTGCAAGATCCATAACTATTTGACTGTGCATAATAACATTTAGTGACTGATACATATAATGGCAGAATCGTAAAATACATATGCATACATTTCCAGAGAAACACAAGGAATTGTTTGGGAAAGTAAAATTACTTTTATAGTTGTATATTAAATACACAGATGCATTAAACTAGTCGTCATAAAAATAATCGATTTAGTTCTTGTAGTCCATGGCCCATCGGTTAACTCAACTTTTCGGTACCAACTCAGCTGGCATATTTTAAATGCTACCACGTTTTAGATATAACTTGGTAAGAAAGAATTAGCCATGATAGTTTTTTTTTTTGAAACGGTAGTTTAACACATTTTTGGGCCAAAACATGCTAATTTGAAGGGGAGGAAAATGCTAAAAACTGGATTTTTTTTTAATATTGTTGTCATTGCAATACCAGGGAACTTAAGATTCTGAAAGTTGTTTTATATTCATGTAGATAAAAAAGATATATGGAACGAATAAAATGTATACAGCTTGAGAATTTTGGGGGAAATCAGCAAAACCCCCTATACAAATCGTTTATTTTTTAAATAATTAAATGTTAACACTTCCAACAAAACAGGATAGAAAGTGTTAAAGTATATTCATTTATCTGAAGATGTCCTGAGATACAGACAAATGTTCTAAAGGATCAGAGATTTGGAAAAGTTCAATTCTTTTGGGGTCTAAAAATTGCACATTTAAACCAAAATCGCCGAAAACGTGATTATTTTGAAAAATATGATGCTCATTACAATAAAAGAGATTGTAATTTCTTAAAAGTTATCTGCTGTATCCATGTACTTGAATATTGAACAAATATTTGGAACAAAATATATACACCTTGAAATATTAGGAAGAAATAATAACAAAAATCAGTTAAAGTCGCTGATTTTTGGAATAATTTAAATTAAACTTATAACAAAACGGAAGTCGCTATAGTATTTTCTTAACTGTAAAAACGGCAATACCAAAAGATCGAAATCTAAATCAAACCCGCGGAAAATTGGACTATTTGTGAAATATATTTTTATTACAATACAAGGGGATTGCATATTTCTTATTTATTTATCACAAAACATAATGTATTTTATATTATAAATAAAGAGGTGTTAAGGTACTGACAACAAAATCCGTAGTTCCGAAGAAATAAGCTACTCATTTAACCAGTAAACAGACATATAATTCCTCAAGCAACCGTTTCAGACGGTAACATTAATTGTGCCCCGATAAACGATACTGGTTAGCGGTACATGTATGGTGTAGGATCGGGGTCAAAACTACAGATGTAGGTGCACCTATAAAAAAGTGTAGGTGCACCTATAAAAAGTATAGGTGCACCTATACTTTTTATGGGTGCACCTGTAAAATTATAGGTGCACCCATAAAATTGTAGGTGCACCCATAAAATATATAGGTGCACCTATACAATATATAGGTGGACCTACAATTTTACAGGTGCACCTATAAATATTTAGTTACGGGGTTAAATTATTACTTAATTTCCATAACCGAAACAATATACTACTAAACCGGTTGTACGATTTACCCTAACGGACCGAAACGGACCTTAACGGAGATAAATTTTGGTTTGCACTTCTTTTTGTTTCTTCGTATTAGACTATTTGTACTTATAAACAGTCTAATGTATTCATGAACACTTACAAGACACATCTAGAAGTTGAACCAATAAAACAATGGTAAGTGGCCAAATGCATTGTATAAACCTAGCTAAACATCAATTTTATTACTTTTAATTGATCATTTATTACCGCCAGAGCGGATATCGGGGTAAAAAAAGTGCCTGCTTTTTCTCACCTCCTCGACGAATGTTTTCACAAGAACGGCGTGTTCTACAACATTGTTATTTGATATCCTGCCATCATAGGCATATGAAACACTATAAAACACAAGTGTACATGTTAAAACATAATAAAAGTTACAAATGTATTGCATTAAAAATATTCGATAATTAAAGCTATTATTTGGTATTCGTTTACACATAATTAACCTGAAAACTGCAATTAAATTCCAAACTCTCATTATATTAAAAAAACAAAAACATTTGTTTTAATTGCTTTTATAACACAGTTATACATTTTTACAATGCTAAAAGAGCGTCGTTTATACATTTTTAAAAGTACGTTGCTAATGTGTGCTGTAGCATATCACAGTCAATAAGAAAGTTAAATTTTCAGTTGATAAAAACAGCCAAAACCTGTTTCAGCTTGATATTCTGCATTAAAAAGTTCATATCTAATATCTGAAGAAAACTCGTAGTCAATCAAAAAATGAGTTTCATCCTCAATTGGTGACTTGTTACAATATTTACAAACTCGTTCAGGGACAGGTGTTTTCGGTCGAGTATATCCCCTGTTTCAATTGCTAAGGGAAGATTATAGACAAGGGCGTAGTAATGAGTTTTAGGTTGTACGCACACAAATAAGTTAAACATCGTAGATGCGAATATTTTAGAGTCGTGTTGTATCCACCTCTGCACCCCTACCCCACCCTCTCTCAGATAATGCAAAATCAAGCCCGCTGCCTTTATATGTATATACATTTTTAAAACAACACGAAATCATACCAAAACAGTAAAAGTAAAAGTAATTTAGGTATGCATCTAGGTGAATAGAAATATTAAGTAATTCCCGTAGCCAGGGCCGTTGGGGTGCGTTTCTTATGGACATTTTTGTTTGTAAGCGTGTTTTGTATGCCCACTCACGACGAAAGAAATGAAAAACGAATGTTAAAAATAATGCATTGAAAACGTGTCATTGCAGCATTTTCAGTCATTATTGTCACCCTACCAAACCTACCCCCTCCATAGAAAAGTGAGTACAACATAATTGAAAAGTAAACCTTTATTTAGATTGTACAAGAAATACAAAGAAACTCATCAGATTACAGCATTTTCAGTATATGTATATATATCTAATTTTCTTGGGGGAGGACTCCACCCACCTCTCATACACACAATGTGTGAGGGAGCATCAGATTGCAGCGCTTTAGGTATATGTTTTATTCAAGATTTCTTAGAGGAAGCTATCCCCCAACCCACACCACACCACCCCATCCCGCCCACCCACTTCGACTCAATTACGCGCACCCAATTTCAGGCCTGATAGTATACACTATTATATCTTTGTTTAACTTGTATTGATGATGACAATGCTTAGCTTTGAATGAAGTAGTTTATAAATAGTGTCTTTATATCTGTTACCATGTATCATGTATATCAATCTCATTAAAATCAGACCCTCTATTACTCTACGATACTCTGCGCTATAAGCGAAGAGTATCAAGAGTATCAAAGTGTAATTAGGATTTGATGTTGAGGAGATTAAAATATAAATCTACTTATGATAACACTAGTATAGCTTGACGACAATTATAACTTATTCGTGTTGTAATTATTTAAATGTTGAAGTTAGAACTCTGAAGTCTGAAGTGTGAACTCTGAAGTCTTAAGTCTGAACTTTTAAGTTTGTGAAATCATTTTGTCTATCCCATATTATAGAATACATAGAGAATAATAAATGTGTATTTTCATATCACATCCTATATCAGGCCTGAGACGCCATATCTGCCCGAGAGCTTTAGCTCGAATATAGGGTGTGATATGAAAATACACATTTTTTTATTCTATTTATCATATACTTCAGCTTTGTCGAAATATCAACTTCAGCTCACTCACTACGCTGTTTTCCAGGGAGAAAAAAAACAACGTTTTTTGTTAATAGATCTAGTCCATTCTGATGTGCTCGTGTCTGTCGTATAAGTTGTACACAACATATTTTCCCGAAACTTTATTGAAAATGAATTCCATTGAATTTGACATTTTTTCATCAAGATGGCGGAATAGTCATAAGTGGTTATTTCATCCACGGATAATGATTCTATAGCCAATAATCTGCCGCGAAAACAGGATGTAAGTAACTAATGAAAGGCAGACGACAAACCATAAGCGTGACAAATCGTATACAATCGTAACTAATCGGTTATTTCCGTATCACTCCGGTAAAAGGATCGAGATGAACATTCGGTTATTTCCGTGATATGACATTTTTTTTAAAAATTTATGCGTGTGATAAACCTTTATTGCCGGCAACTAAATCCTGATTGATATGACTTGATAGGTCTGTGTTGTATCGTATATTCAAAAGCAACGTATTTATAGGGAAGTATATGATAAATTTCTAAAAACAAATTAACAACACAATATGATTTCATGGATATATATGTAGATCTATGATGATTTAACTGTGATCATATCATATCAACGGCGTACACATATATACTTGCAATGCTGCTGAGTTTTCAGAGTATTTTTGTAACATTTGTTGTTTAATTTTTCCGTACCCGTTAACGATACAACGATAACTTATTCGTGTTGTATTTATTTTAATGTGTAAGTATGAACTCTGAAGTTTGAACTCTGAAGTGTGAACTCTAAAGTCTGAAGTCTGACGTCTGAAGTTTGAAGTCTGAAGTTTGAAGTCTGAGCCTGAAGTCTGAAGTCTGCAGTTTGAAGTCTGAAGTCTGGAGTCTGAAGTCTGAAGTCTGAAGTCTGAAGTTTGAACTGAAGTCAGAAGTTTGAAGTCTGCAGTTTGAAGTCTGAACTCTAAACTCTGAAGTCTGAAGTCACCACCGGTCTTTCGTAGTTAGATGCTATAGATACTTTTCTTTGAGAAATGTACAAACTAACGCTTCGCCAAGGTTTATGTTGAATGGACCCAGTGAACGGAGAACGTTTCTGGGGGGAAAATATGTGATTTCCAATGACAGAGAGATAGTTCCAATGCTATGGAGATAGCACCAATGACAACTTATGAGGATGTCATTTCTTACTATTGCGTGTGACTTTAATCTTGGTTATAAACACAATTTGCGTTCCCAATCTATTGTTTGCATCAACTTTCTATCCGTTTTGTGTCTGTAATAGTAATCTGTAATAATGTACCCACTCACTACGGTATCCACGTCCTTCGGCTCATGTCGGCTAAAACAGGTGCATACATGTATTGTGTATACAGTTCCGTTTACATACCTCTGCAAATTATTCTGGAAGAAAAGTTATAACTAAAACAATTGTTAATTTACTACTAACTATACATTTTGGAGAAACGCGTACTTACTATATGCAAAGTTTTCGGTCCTGTCCCTTCAGTATTTTATCCGCAACCCCAGATGTATATACTAGATCACTGCTAGACATGCAATTGTATGAGAAAATGGTGTTATTCAACTTTGTGTTGGATGATGAGGCCCGTCAGATAAAGCTTTTGCACGTAGTAAACATATTAACAACACGGATACAGATTTTTCATTATTTGTGATTGTATTCCCTAAAAACAATAAAGAACAAATGTTTGTTCAATATAACAATATCAAGTCCTCAAACAACCATATCTCGACCTGTTATTTAGCGTTTGATGAGTTTGAGCGTGCGCGCTAGTTATTACGTAATGCCTATTTAGTGTTAAAAATGCTACAACATACCAATAAATAGCCGTGGTCTAGTGGTTCCGTGTGCATCCTTCAAAACTTAAAAGTGCAAGGCTGTTGTTCAAATCCCGTTCCTGGCAACTATTTTTATCACATATATTCTGAAGCCATATATTTATCGATGTTACCTGTACGGATGGTGTAAAACTCAGAGTGGATCACTAGCGGATCCAGCGGGAAGCCCGTGTGGGCTGGACTGACTGAGATTTTCTAAATTATATAATATATATTATATTAAGCCCCCCACACCACCACCACACCCCACACCCGTGAAAAGTCGCAAATATTTGGTTTTTATTGTTAAAACATTTGGTCTAAGTTAGACTCTCTCCCCACGCCTCGAGGAAAAATACTGGATCCGCGTATGTTGATCCTGGGATCACATCTATCAAACTCGAGTTAAAAATGTTTTGCTTTTTTAATTATGTTATTTTTAACTTTCGGGTATATATTAAAGCTTATTCGCACCACTTACATTTTAATAGAAGGTAATGGATTCGCCTCAGAGAGAATGAAAAATAACGCAAAAGAATAACGTTTGTTTTTTCATATTGGCACTAATAATAAATAAGAGTATTTTTGAAAAGCTTATATTTTATATTGAAGTTTATAGTATGAGTATATACAAAGGAAAAACAGATACTCAAGTAGTGTATATTTATAGGGTATAATAGTATTATACGTTTATGGTGTATTTGTAGCATGGTCACAGACAATTCTCTTTGTTCAGACACAGGTGTAAATCGTTTAATTGAAAATAAGACCTGTCAGAATAACTGTGAGAATAACAGTGAGAATAACAGTTAGAATAACTGAAATAGAACTGAAATGGACATGCTACAAAACAAACAGAGTACGGTTTCATCTCGTTGGTTAATTTAAACACCTCGATGGGCTACGCCCATCTCGATGTTTAAATGAACCAACTCAATGAAACCATACTCTATCTATTACGTATACAAAGTATACATGGATACTCAGGTTATAGCGTGGTCACTGGCAATATTCATACACTTTTATACATACACTTTTATATTACATGATTATTAAATATAAAATGTGAGAAGTAATTGCATCTTTAACAGTAACACTGAGATTTAACAACACACATACATACACGTGCAGGCATAAATTATTATTATTATTATTATTATTATTATTATTATTATTATTGTTATCTTACTACCTACTTCTAAATGCGGAATTCGGAATGCGGAATTCAGAAGTCAAGAAATTGTTATGTGTGTGAGTGGTGTATATCACTAGCGGATCCAGAGGGAAGCCCATGCGGAGGGCCGACCGTATTGAGATTTTATAAATTAAGGTATGTAAAGGTCGGACGCCCTCCGGACTTCCCCTGGACAACCCCTAGATACATCATTCTGATTTTTTTTTGAAAAAACGTGTTGTTTTTTGTTATTGTGAAAACTTGTGCAACCCCTCAACATACATACATGCACGTGCACGCATACGCTATTATTTATTATCACTATTATTATTATTATTAGTAGTAGTAGTAGTAGTAGAATTAGTAGTAGTAGCATTATTTTTATTAGTATTAGTAGTATTAGTAGTAGTAGTAGTAGTAGTAGTAGTAGTAGAAGATCTAGTAGTAGTAGTAGTAGTAGTAGTAGTAGAAGATCTAGTAGTAGTAGTAGTAGTAGTAGTAGTAGAAGATCTAGTAGTAGTAGTAGTAGTAGTAGTAGTAGTAGAAGATCTAGTAGTAGTAGTAGTAGTAGTAGTAGTAGATCTAGTAGTAGTAGTAGTAGTAGTAGTAGTAGAAGATCTAGTAGTAGTAGTAGTAGTAGTAGTAGTAGAAGATCTAGTAGTAGTAGTAGTAGTAGTAGTAGTAGAAGATCTAGTAGTAGTAGTAGTAGTAGTAGTAGAAGATCTAGTAGTAGTAGTAGTAGTAGTAGAAGATCTAGTAGTAGTAGTAGTAGTAGTAGTAGAAGATCTAGTAGTAGTAGTAGTAGTAGTAGTAGAAGATCTAGTAGTAGTAGTAGTAGTAGTAGTAGTAGATCTAGTAGTAGTAGTAGTAGCATTATTATTAGTAGTAGTTGTAGTAGTAGTAGTAGTAGTAGTAGATGTAGTAGTAGTAGTAGTAGTAGTAGTAGAGTAGTAGTAGTAGTAGTAGAAGATCTAGTAGTAGTAGTAGTAGCATTATTATTAGTAGTAGTTGTAGTAGTAGTAGTAGTAGTAGTAGATGTAGTAGTAGTAGTAGTAGTAGTAGTAGTAGTAGTAGTGGTGGTAGTAGTAGTAGTAGTGGTAGTAGTAGTAGAGTAGTAGTAGTACTACTAGTAGTAGTAGTAGTAGTAGTAGTAGTGGTGGTAGTAGTAGTAGTAGTGGTAGTAGTAGTAGTAGTAGTAGTAGATGTAGTAGTAGTAGTAGTAGTAGTAGTAGTAGTAGTAGTAGTAGTAGTAGTGGTGGTAGTAGTAGTAGTAGTGGTAGTAGTAGTAGTAGTAGTAGTAGTAGTAGTAGTAGTAGTAGTAGTAGTGGTGGTAGTAGTAGTAGTAGTGGTAGTAGTAGTAGTAGTAGTAGTAGATGTAGTAGTAGTAGTAGTTCCCTCTGGTTGTACTAATAATAATGCTACTAGTAGTAGTAGTTGTAATAATAGTAGTAGTAGTAGTAGTAGATCTAGTAATAGTAGTAGCATTATTTTATTATCTTTTTTGCGTTTTTTCTTCATTCTCTCTGAGGCGAAGCCATTACCTTCTCTTAAAATCTAAGTGGTGCGAATAAGCTTTAATATATACCCGAAAGTTAAAAATAACATAATTAAAAAAGCAAAAAAAATGTTTAACTCGAGTTTGATAGATGTGATCCCAGGATCCACATAAGCGGATCAAGGATTTTACCTCGAGGCGTGGGGAGAGAGTCTAACTTAGACCAAATGATTTAACAATAAAAACCAAACATTTGCCATTTTTCACGGGTGTGGGGTGTGGTGGTGGTGTGGGTGTGGGGGAAGGGGGGGGGGGAGGGGGCTTAATATAATATATATTATATAATTTAGAAAATCTCAGTCCGGCCCCACTGGCTTCCCTCTGTATCCGCTAGTGATCCACTCTGAGTTTATACACAACTCTGGGTCCGCTAGTGATATATAGCGCTGGCAAAAATTACTACGAAATGCGGAATGCGGAATGCGGAATTCGGATTGCGGAATGTGAATGCGGAATGCGGAATGCGGAATGCGGAATGCGGAAGTCAGGAATTAGAAGTGAAGTAAATGTGAGCCAAATTGGCCATCGTAAATTATAGCTGTGTGTATTTTGCATTTATGGTGAAGATTATTTCATATCGTGTTTATGTTTTATCATACTCTTCTCATAGTATATGTGTGTAACTGTTGCCGCTAAATGTATTGGTGATGAACATGTATGTTTAAGCATGAATAAAAAATTAAACTGAAACTTTTAAAACGAATAACATTCACATGAAGAAATAGAGGATCTTAAACGAGTTCCCATTTCACATTAGATTTATGAAACGATATCAATCAATATTTTATAAGTGATGCAGGCCACTGGCCAAAACACATAACATGTATACAATATACTTATCATAAATTACACGTGGTTTGGTTGTTATGTATACATGTACAATTAACTGACAATACTATCAATACAATTCTAATACTATTATATAACAGTACATACTAATCATGAATAAATTCACTTCGTTTAACGAAAGCATAGTAAAGAAACACAGCTATATGTTTTATAACATTTTCATTTTTACACGACATAACGATATTAAACTTGTGTTTGTTAGGAATTTTAGGAATATATAACGATCTTAGATCATGATAGAATGGGCATATAAGTAGAAAGTGATATTCGTCTTCTATAACAGTGTTACAATGAAAACACAAACGTCTCTCTCTAGGCATACCTACATGCCGTCCTTTCTCTATGAGTACAGAGTGAGAGGATGTTCTAAAAGATACCATAGCTATTCTAAATTTTTTAATATTTAACACATTTAAATAATTTTCTACAACAAGTTCAAGTATACAAAAACCAAGATACCACTTTTACTTAAAAATACCGCTAACCTTTTAATGAGAGCTCTTCGGTAGAGATAGGTCTAGTCTAATGGTTGAATCATAATTCTAAGGTTACATTTCTCAGAAATATATTTTAGCAGTACATATGTCTCAACTGTCAGCATTTGACTAATCGGTTCTATTGTTAATTGTGGAAGGATAAGATGTAATAGAAGGCACATAATCACTGAAAAAGGGATCAATTGGAAGCAACAAACACAAACGAAATAGAAAAGTGTATGGTGTTTTACGTTATTTGATAAACGTTTGATGCCAAACAGCTCACATGTATATATTTGAATGATATTTCGAGAGATTTTGACCGGTTATTGGCATCTGAGCTTCTTAGTAGTATAAGAAGTGGGGGTATAGGCACAGTTTCCCTCGCGGGGAATGAGAACAACTAGTGAAATATGCCAGTGGGGACTCAGGCGTAACTCTCATTTACACTCCAAGATCTAAATGTAAGCCACACCTAAACCTACACCAACATATTTCATTAGTTTTCTCAAGCACCCCGCTCAGGGAAACTCGCCCTATACCCCCACTTCTTATACTACTAATCAATCCGGTTTGCTATTTTAATAACATAACATTTGCAACTCATTAAGCAAAGTCAGATGGAACCGGGCGGTAGTCTTCATCATCGCTCTGCATAGTTCAAGATATTATTTAATATTTTCAATATCCTTGAATGGAACCCAACTGTTGAAATCCTCATTATAACCCTTCCATTTAATCAACGCTTGTTTCTTTTTGTAATCACGTCGTATTACTTTTTCAATCCTGAATATTTCTTTCTTTGCTTTTATCATTTCTAGTTCATAAAAGCTTCCATCAATGTTTTCGTTGTTTAAATCTTTTATTTTGTATGTCACAGGATTTGTGTTTTGAATTTCACCAACAACAAATATTTCTTCAGTCCAATTCGGGGTATTACCTTTCTCAAACGTTCTTTTATATTTGCTGATTCTAACATTATCCCCTATTTTAAACTTTGGCTTAATTTGATTACTTCTCATCTTTCCATACAAGTTGAAATACACTGTTCCTTTATTTTTCTCATCACTAGCCTCAATCGGTGTCATTTTAATACTCCGATGTTTTGTATTATTATACTTCTCAACCATTTCTTGCAACACGTCTCAAAATGTGTTTGTATTGTTTGCTGTAAAATATTTCCACAACCTCTCTTTCAATGTTCTATTAAATCGTTCAATAACTACAGCTTTTCCGAAATAAAAAGTGTGATACATTTTGATATTATTATCATCAGGACATTGCTTAAACGTCTTGTTGTAAAATTCCACACCTTGATCAACCCACAACAATTTACACTGTCTTCCTGTACTGATTATCTGTTTGAACGCTTTGGTAATTTCTAAACCAGTTTTATTTGGAACGGGTACAACCCAAGCAAATTTACTAAATAAATCAATAACAGTAAGCAAGTATTTAGTACCTTTATTATACTTTGAAAACGATTGCATGTCAACCAAGTCAGCAGACCATATTTTATCAATTTCATTAACAATCACACGGCGTTGAGCGAACTTTCTTCGTATAGGCTTATGAAGTTCATCAGCTAACTTGTCAGTCCATTTCAACGCCTTTTCCCGTTCTTTGGCTCTTCAAAACCAAGTTTATATTTTGCACTAATAACTGGTTTTACTATCAAATTCTTAGCAATCTTTTCTCCAATAGTTTTAGACTTACTAGATTTTAAACCAGTAAGCATGTTTTTATCACACATCGATTTATTACTAGGATTTTCATCATAACAAATATCATGATCTTTGCAAACAGCATCTAATTCATTTGAAGGTTCTCCGATATCCAGCGGATTACCGTGACCGCAATATTTATAACCAGGAAGTGTTAGCCCTTTTTTGGGTAGCAAAGGGAGCAAAGCTTTATGAATATCAATATTTCCACCTTCTGTGTTTTTAACAAACTTTGTTTTAGTAATACCACAAGATGCACAAGTTGCTCTTAACATTTTTCTACCATTTTTTGCTAAAACATACTTAGGATCAACATTTTCAGTAACCATCTTTTCTTTTATACAGTAACTCATATATAATATGATTAGATTAAACTTCATTTACAAAATATGATTTTATAATATTTTCATTTTCTGTTGGTTTGTATGGTTTTAATAATTTGTAAAGAATATCGTACACACTATTTCCTTCTTGCAACTTTTTGACAAAGTACAAACAGAAATATCCGCACACGACACTTGTTTTATCTTGATATTGAATGGTGTTGTATTTTATATTAGGTATGTACGTCAGAACTTCTTTTGGTGGGCTCAAGCCAAACGGATCGAAGTAACAATTATTATAGTAACAAGTCCAGTGTGTACCAGGTCCAATATAATCATCAAGATTAATAATACCACATTCTTGTTTATTTTGTGTTGTTGGTAATTTGTTCTTGCTAAACACTCCCCTGAATTTCTGTAAACCTAGCTGCTTGACCCATTTTATTATATCTAAGTTAGAGATAGGTTTATTTTAAAATTTAACTTTTTTTTATGAATGGGATACTTCTGTACGGTCTTATTTGTGAGTCTACTTGTAAACCTTTTCCATGATCAACTCTTAGTCCTTTTCCTTTTCTACCCACTTGCAAACCTTTTCCAGTTAAGCCACTAATAAGAGATCCAATCAATGGAATTCCTAATGATGCAAGCATTCCAAGAAATCCTCCATCTTGTTGTTGCTGCTTTGTCAGTTTAATAGGACAACAACCTTTAGACATTATCATCTTGTTTCTTTGCGCAGGTGTTAATTTATTTGATCCAAGAAGTGCTTGTTCTTTGCCACTAGGAATAGTTACCATCCCATTTCCGAATAGTTTACCAATTCCAGTACTTGCTAAGCCACTAAGTGCTCCTGTTGCTAGAGGTCCTAATACTTTTGGAACAAATTTAAAATTGTTTAAGTCAACAAACCAGCTAATACACCTAAAAAGCCTCCGTTCTTGGACTGAGATCTCATTTTCGATTTTGATATATTTATGTCTAATCCCTGCCCGCCAGATTTAGCCTTGTTAATACTGTTAATCTGGGTAGCTGTAAGCAGCAAAGGAAAGTTTCCAGTTAGTTGGTTATTTTTTAACCTGAGCGTTAATTCACTTTTGTTTTCATATGCTTTTGCCAGACTTCGTTTCTGACCATCTGATAAATTTACTGAATAATTTACGTAAGTCATATATATTATAAGTTAGATTAAGCAATAACTAGTTCATTCCCGACAGTATCAATAACAACATTTTCCTCGTGCAAGACCAAAGCATAAATTTTATATCTAGCGGTAGGAACGTTGTTTAGTTTATATTCAAAAACTAGTTGTTTTGGATCAAAACTGACTTCGTTACCTGTGTAACTCAAATCAAAATGTATCATTCCGAAAAGAGTTTTAAAATTACTCACATTGAGTAAAGTTCCAGTGTTTTTATCATTTTGTTTGTAAGAATAATTAATAACATCTCCGAGTATTCTTACGATATTATCATAACTGTATTCGATTTCTGGATAATGAACTCCACTTCCAACTTCCAATTTAGCTGATTGTAAATAGCAATTAGCATCAGCAGCATTTAGTTTAAAAGTATCCAAAAGATGAGGATTTTGTGTTTGAGAAGAAGTCTTGTCTGACCTTTGCAGATAAACAAAAACGTGTTTCGGATTTTTAACACCAGCCGTTATTCTAAATGTGGTCTCGGTCGCTTGGCTGCTTCCGCTTTCTTGTATCATTTCACGGAGGTAAGTCCATCTTGTTGCTGTCATGTGATTTGCCATTTCGTAACTTAAACCATCTGAGTTAAATATCATTTTAGGTATCCACAAAACTAATTTATCAATAACTACTCGACCGTCATCACCACTTGATTTGAAAATTAGCACATTATCATCTGTCAGTTGCAAGCTAATTTGAATCTGACTAGGAGGAAGCATGTTTGTTTCTAAGCCTTCGAAGAAGGAATATTTATTTAATGGAATCATAGAGTGAACTTTTTGATTAGTTATGATTGAAGCATGACGAGAAGTAAATACCGGGTTAAAACCAGCTTGATCACCCCGGGATTCTGCCGCAGCCGTATTATCCAAATAAAAGTATTCGTTTGTTCCGGTTGTCTTTGCATAATCATCAGACATTTCAAGCAAGCTTTTGATATTAACACATCTGTGAAGTTTGTTTCCATCATAAACTGTTTTTCCATTTTGCCTTACTAGCATGTGATCAATCAGCGAAGCTGCATCGTTAATTAAAGCAATTCTGTCAGCGTCTGCAAAAGCAGCTCCATCAGCAAGTTTGTTTACTTGAAAACTAATTTCAAAAAATGCATTATACCAATCAAAGTAAGAACTTCTATCATTTAGTGTTAACTGATAACTACTTTTCATTTGCCTGGTAGCATTTCCTGGTCGTGTTATGGGAGTGTCTACTGAATAGACATACGCTCGTATCTAGTATTATATTGATTACTTCGAAACATCTATATATACTAGTAATTAGATTATTTTTTATTAATTAATCGATTAATTCTCGCATGAATTCCCCTTCCGGATAGTAATCTGTTAATTTTTGCATTTACATCTTCTTCAGTTTTAGCTACATCTTCTTCAGTTTTAGCTACAACTTCTATTTTGTTATTAGCCTTTGTAAGCTCTTTTAAAATCATCTCACCTTTTGGTTTAGGTTTAATAACTGAAACTAACTTATCAGCAGCCATTTTTCCTACTTCATGTCTAAGTTTTTTAGAACCGCTCTCTATGATTTGTTTTCCAGCAGTTTCTAATGTTTTCTTGCCTGCTGTTTTCACAGACTCACTAAATTTCTTTGATCCGACTTTTGACAAAATGTCAAATATGCCAGCTCCAGTCAATCGATCAACTTGAGTATATGTTCCCGTACTAGTGTCATAAACTTTTTTTAAACGTGCCATATAACTTATGTTACATTAATTCCTTCAAAACAAATCGAAATGATGTGAGGACACTATTAAGATTAACAATCTTACCGGAGAAATCGGTTATGTAAATATTAATACTGTTAATGACAGTGGATATACAATGTATCGATAGAATTTGTTATGTTTGGAGTTACAGTTCCAAATTTAGTTTCTCTAATAACTACATCTTTGTCAAACCCGATTAAGGTGTGAAAGTTTGTTTCTCTTAAATCAAGCAGAAATTATTATGGATGGTAACCAAACATTTGAAACTTGATAAATCAAACTCAATTCTTATCGGGACAGGTGAGTCATCAGTTAAATCATTGTTTACAGACAATGTTTCTTTTATGTAATTATCAATATCAGCATAACTGTAATTGCCATTTGTAAAAATAATACTTTTCCAATCTGTTCCATTGTGATACCTTATCACTTTGTTATTAAAATCTTCACTAATATTATACCATGACTGAGTAAGTCATGGAATTAATCTTATCAAGTCCAATGCCATACTGTTTGTTATTGCCTAATATTAATTGTCTGTCAAATACAGTTGTAAAATTACTCGGTGTATTTGAGTTATTAATTATTGACGCTTTCTCTGATGATAATACAATTTTTTGTTCCATTATACATATTAGTAGATAAAATTAATCACCTAAATTAAACATTTTTAGACTTGATTTTTCAAAATTTAAAACTTGAGTAGTGTTACTTTGTATAATTGGTCTGAAAATTAATCTATTATTTTTTTGTAAAATATAATTTGAATGTTTCTTTTAGTGTTCGTTTGTTATTTTCTAGCTTTGGATATAATAACTTTTCCTGATTACCACCACCAAGAAGAAAATGTGTTACGTTTCCTCCATAATAAGTAAAGTCTATATCAAATACATAACTTCCAGATTTCACAATGGAAGGTCCTAGAAAAACACTCATATGAAAATATTCTACAGTATTTACAAGTGGATTTGTTACAAAAGTAAATGGTCCGAGAAAGAGCAGCTGAATGGTTCTTTCAAATGGTTTTTCTGTCGGATACGATACGTATTGTTGAGGAGTGCCGTCACCCATAATGCTTATTCCATCTATCGTATATTCAAAAAGTAGAATCCGACTTAAATAGTCTACTTTTACTTTCAGCCCATCAATTATACCAATAATTTCTATTTGCCGACTATCAGACTTTTGATTATGCTTTTTAAGAAAAGCTCTTTCACCATCAACAGCTTTGCTTCTTTCAAACTGAGCAGCTTTCAATTGCTTTAAAACATCATCAATAGCAGTCTCAAGTTTATCAGTGTTAACCAGTTTGCTCAGTGCAGTCTCAAGTTTATCAGTGTTAACCAGCTTGCTCAAAGCAGTCTCCAGCGACTTACCGTCAACCATTTTCTTTTTGATGTCTTCAAATTCTTTGTTGATATCAGCAACGTTGGTGTTTATCTGCTCATTTAATATTTTAATTTGAGTTATTTCAGTAGTCAAAGCAGTTCTCATTTGTTTTGAAGCATCAGCAATAGCAGTTTCTAGTTCATTGTTATCAACCATTTGTTTGTTGATTTCTCCAATCCGTGTATTAATGTTTTGAACACCAGTTCTTATTTGTTCACTTAATTTCTTGTAGTTTTCACTATCTTCTAATCCGTCTTCTTTCTTTTCTAGCTCTTTCAAAGCATCACTCAAAACATTTATTTCATCTTCCAATCCGTTTTCAATTTCAATCGTTTTTTCACGGTTTGCTTGTAACTTTGTTTGTAATTTTTTTTATCATGTCTGGAATTTTATCAATATTATAATCACGTATGATTTTTACAACTCTTCTTTGAGTAAATTGCTTTGTTGCCGCATCATCTGCTCTTTCCGAATTGCCTACATTGATAATTTTATTTTTATTCATGTCAAGATTACTTCTCAAAACATTTTCCTGATTTCTACCCTTGTGAAGATAATAAACCAAATGTTTTTGTTTTACATACTCAGACAGCACAATACCAAAGTTTGTAATATTAACACTGCCAGTAGTAACTTCGTCGACAAGATCATTAAAAAGCCCCATATTATATATAATATGATTAGATTAAATTTCACCAGTGAAGTTTCTTTTGATCAACTTCCTCGGGTGGTTATAAACAGAGATCTTCGATCTCTGTTATAAATCGCCGAAGAAGTTACGTTTTACTAACTTCCCCGGGCGGTCCAGATACAGAAAGTCGTACTGCTTGTCAGTCGCTTTCTTATACTGCTCTTTGCTGACATCGTGTTCTTTGGAAAGCATACCCAGCTCGCGATTAACCGGAGTTGCAAAGAAGATGTAATGAGAACAGTTCAAGCGAATGTCTTTGAGAGTCTTATAATACGATTGAGATAAATAAATTACACAACAATGTTTGTGTCTTCCTTGGATGAAATAATTAATAATATCATTTTGATTACGTTCACAAACATAATCATCAAAAATGACTATCTTCTGATTATCTGAATCCAAATCATTCACAGGGATAACTTCATCATTTGAACACTCCAGTATATCTTCGACTGGGGATTTTATTTTTTTTTGCTATCTTTTCAAGTTTTTGTGACAAGACCTGATACTTGGACTGCTCCAAGTTTTTAGCAAACAAATAAATCTTGTCGTAATAAACTAAAGGTTTCAGCAACATGTTAACTAATGTGTTCGTCTTGCCGGAACCTGAATTACCACATATAAGCATTCTAAAACAACAGTCCGGCATAAAGTTCCATAGTTGTTTAAAATTACCGTTTTCTGTTTTCATATCATAGTTTGGAATTTGCATTATAATAATGCTTGGATAATACTCGTCTTAACTTATTTTAATTTATCTTATTTTAATCTAACTTATATTATTACATGTCTTTGTTAAAATGGAAAGAATTAGCAGATAAAATGCGAAAATCGAGTGAGCTTGTTAAAGAATTCGAGAAAAAAGTTATCCAAAAAAGACTAGAAAAAGGAGCTAGTCGTGATTTATACACAGAAGTATTTAAACCTGTAACTAGCAAAATAACAGAGCAGACAAGGCGGGTAGATGAACATTTGGTTACCCTTCCGGAAATACGTCAACAGTTGGCTCTTCTTCCTGAGGCAATACGCCCGCAATTACTTGCCCCGCCTGAGCGCGGTCTGCAATTACCCACGCCTGGGCGTGGACCTATCAGGCCAATCGTGTATCCCACCCTCGCCGAATACCGGAAATCTCTAGCTGATTACAGAGAGGAACAAAATCAGACACCAGACAGAGTGCCTGGGCCTAAAGCTGCCGAACCCACGGGAGAATTATTTGATCCCGGGGAAGAAGAAGAAGAAGAATTGGGAGAAGAACCTGCTGCGAGGCCTAAGGAACCCAAACCGGTGTATGATATTGACTTGGATGCTGGTATGGATAAAGACGTACTTGGTAAGTATGGCCTGCCGCTCCCAACTCAAATACCAGGTATTATGGAAGGAAATGCTGATTATGATAAATATGTTACGGAGGCCACAGAGATACATAATAAAATGATTCCCAGGATAAATGGCGTAAGAACAAGAAGAAACAACCTCGGCATAAAAACGTCCGAGAGGGTTACGATAGTGCGACAACCAGTGCGACTCAATCTAAATATTCAGAATTACTAAATATCCCCGAGCTTCGTAAGCAAAAAAGGGCTGCACTCACAAAAAAATATAATGAATTAAGTGGTGAGCTGGAAGCTCTAGATTTTTACATAGAGAGGTTACATGGGCGAATTCAAACAGCTAGTGAAACTGTACAAAAGACTGGCAAGGGGATGCAACAAAAAAGAAATTCCTACAAAGTCGACAAAGATGGCCACTATGGAGTGTTGCAAATTGATTTACCCAAGCTTGTTGGTCATCACAAGTTTATTGTCAAACTAGGAGAAGCAGTTGTGCTAGATATGAAAGTGGATGATGATTTTATAGACTTGATAACAAAGCGTTACAATAATAAAAAAACTTATTCAAAACTGTCTCAGAATGCTTTTAAGGAACTAACAAAATTATCTGGTTTGCCAATTCACAAAGGTTCTTCAAAGTTCAAGAAGATTTTAGGAGGTTGTGTTGAATATTACAATAGTCCCAAAGATTTGATGGATGATCTAGAGTTAGTATGTGGAAGTATCAATTCAGGAAATAATAGTCCACAGCTAATAAATAAAGGTATTAGCATAATCGATGAATTATTAAAAATAGGTAAAATATCACCCAAAGAACATGAGCAACTATTTTCTAAATATCTTGATTAAATTATTGTCTAACTGTAATTATACATGAAAACCAAAGAAGAATTAATTAATCATTTGACACGACTTGTAGCTGCATACAGACGTAGCTATAAATTGTGCGGTATTATAAACACAACATTGCAAATTGTTAGTGGAATAATCGGTTGTACTACTGTATTGGCATTGGTTCCGGCAATTCCTGTTTTCGTGGCCGCAGTTGGTGCAGTTCCTCCGGTAGTTGCTGTTTTAGCAAGTAAAACAAGAATAGCAGAAAGAAAAACTTTGTTAAAAACACAGCATAGAAGTTTTAAACAACTTCTATCATATATCCAAACAACCACAGGACTAGAAAATGATGAGGAGATAATTAGGTTTGTCTTTAATAAAATATTAGAGATTCAAAAGAATGATAACTTCACGGAACCTCTGGAAATGTATATGAAAATATTCAAGTTAAACGGCCATGGCATTCAGTCGTAATTCTTTTCTGATTTGTTTCCATATCCTATTGTACTTTCCTCTGGTTGATTTTGTTTTAATCGGTTTTGTTTCTTTTTCTATTTTTAATATTTTAAATATTTTCTGAAAAATGTATTCAAATTTGATTGATCTTTTTCGACCTTCCAGCTGATCAAAATCTTTACAATTTTGTAAAACAAATCTTCAAATCTTTGTCTGTTTTTAGAAGACAAATCATATTCTACCAAGTATTTATCTAAATGATACTTTCTGTGGTAAATAGTTTTCTTTCGGCTGTAATTGTAACCTGCAATAAGATTGTAACCGTTGTGAGTGCCACACTTAAGGCAAATGCGTTCGTTATCGAAAACTTCACAAGTATCATTACAATTCACACATGCGTAAGTACACATGTAACACAGCTTGGCTCTGGTACAATATTTACAAAGCTTCTTTTTATTAGTTGTGTAAAATAAAACGCAATCTATGCACACCCCAGGTGGATCAATAATATCTAAAACTCTTTCAAAATATTTGCAATTCATTATATTATAATATAGCATTAAATATTTAAATATAGGCTTAAAGAAATATTATCTTATGTAATTATATAAATGGAACGTATAGAAAAGAAAATCAAAAACTTTAAGAAAGATCAAACGGAACATGCAAAAACTATTGATTTTGAAGATATGAGTAAATATGACAAAGAGTTAATAATTTTTTCAAACTTTCAAGATTTGACAGAAAGAAACATAACAATGGTAAAACAACTAAAACTGTCATGGAAAATAAAAAAGGAGATATAAACAAACTGCGTGCTTTTTGTAAGAAACAAATTTCAGAGGCAACCGGTTGCCAACCAAAATTATACGAAGTTTCTTTTATTGCCCACTATGATGTTTTACTTAAGCAAGGAATTGAAATTATTATGTATGGTTGATTAAAATAATATAATCTTTAATATATGAGTATTTACAGTTATGCGGAAGAGGAAAGAAAGCACTTTGAAGAGGAACAAAAGGTTTATGAGAAAGTAGCTCCTTACGAGCTGGCACTTTTAACCAAGACAAATGAACTTATAAAAGAGTTTGAGACAGTTCACATGCAACGATTGTCAGATGATATTGCAGCTTTTAAAAAAGATTGGGCAATAAAAACTGAGATTGAGTGTAATGATGCTTCTCAAAGATCTAGCAGAAAAAGAAATTAAGATTTTTAATGAAACACAATTAAAAGTAATGTCTGAAAATGTTGAGTTGTTCAGAGATAATCTAATCAGCAATCTAGAAAAACCTCATGTGATTAAAACTGATATCGGATGTTACGAGGACTTCGAAACATTCGTCGGAAGTTTAAAAGAAATGATTGATGCAGAAGTTTTTGATAAAGACGAGTTTATAAACTATTGCAAATTCAGGATGATGAGGTGATCTTGAAACTGTAGATTTTGACAGATACTGCAAATATCATGTAAAAATAAGTCAGATGATAGGTAATAGAGTTCTTGAGGAAAAATGCTTTCGGAGATATTTGGAAATTCTCCTGGATAATGAAATAGATGCTCTCTTGGATGAGGTTACTAATGAGGACACCGATGAACATATTTATGAGGTTACTGATGAGGATACCGGTGAGGACGTTGACGAGGATACTGACGAGGATCTCGATGAGGATACCGACGAGGATCTCGATGAGGACGCCGGCGAGGATGAAAATATTCAATAAAAGAATGTTATTTAATTAATTAATTAATTAAATAATATAGGGGCTTAAAGAAATAATCTCATGTAATATTACATAATGAGTATTCGAGAAATTGAAACATCCCCAAAACAGTATAGCAAGGTTTTTAAAGTAAATGTTGTCAGTAATGATCCGCATAGACAACTACAAAAAACACAATCAAGATTTGTGAACTTTCTTGAACAAGAACTAAGAAAAACAGGTGGATTTAAATTAAGCATTGATATAAAACTTACTTTTAAAAAACAAGTATCGGATGATAGAGGAGGTTTTGAGTTTGTATACAAAACGGCTTACTTTGCCTCAAAGGCTGTAATAATATTAAACAGAAATCAAATATCAGAAGCATTAGACAAAGCACAGGAAGAAATTATAAATAGAATTGGAAATTGGATTCAATTGGGAAGTGGTTGGGTAATTGAATCACTAGATGCACATTACATAAATCGAGTAAAGTACAATCCTTTGCGAGGTAGCTCTTATTTAGCATTACCAAAAGAACTGCAACATCACAAAAAAGGTTTAATAAATATAAAAAATGAAAAAGATAACGAATGCTTCAGATGGTGCCATTTGGCTTATAAATTCCCTGTTGAAACAAAACCCCAAAGAATAACAAAGTATAAAAAGCATATTGGTGATCTAAATTATGAAGGAATTACATTTCCTGTTACTATCAAACAAATCCCAAAAATCGAAAAACAAAACAACATTTGTTTTAACATATTTGGATATGAAGATAATCAAGTGTACCCCTTGCACATATCAAAAAATAAAGCAGAAAAAACATGTGATATGCTTTTAATCATCGAAGAAGAAAAAAATCATTACGTGTGGATAAAAGATTTTAACAGTTTGATGTATAATCAAACAGCACACAAGGAAAGAAAATGGTTTTGTAAAACATGCTTGCAGTGCTTTAAATTAGAAAGAGTTCTGGAAAAACATAAACCTGTTTGTCTTTCACTTAATGGTAAGCAAGCAGTAGAAATGCCAAACAAAGATGAAAAGGTTACGTTTAAAAACTACGACAGACAGCTAATGGTTCCGTTTGTTATATATGCTGATTTTGAAGCAGTAACCGAAAGCATTTCTTCAGTATCAAACAATCCTGAAAAATTACATACAGAAGCATATCAAAAGCATACTGTAACGGGTACAAGGTTGTTTGTTGCTATGATGATCAATAATCAAAACCAGTTGTAACGTATAGAGGACCAAATGCTGTTTACAAGTTTTTAGGAAAAATGATAGAAGAAGAAAAGTGGTGCAAAAAAACTATGAATACACATTATAAAAAAGATCTGGTAATTTTACAGGAAGAAGAAGCTGGATTCCAAAAATCTAAATCATGTCATATTTGTGGTAATGGTTTTGCAACAACTCTCAAAAAAGGTGACGCGGGTTATACAGTAGCATACACAAACTCCATCAGAAAAGTCAGGGACCATTGTCATATAACTGGAAAGTATAGAGGAAGCGCTCATGACATATGTAATATTAATTTCAGGTTGACTAGAAAAATACCTGTTGTGTTTCCCAACTTGAGAGGATATGACTCTCACTTCATAATGCAGCACATCGGGAAGTTTAAACGAAACATATATGTTATACCAAATAACATGGAAAGGTACTAGCTTTTATGATAGGACAAAGTTTGGTGTTTATTAACAGTTTTCAGTTTATGTCTCAATCATTAGAAAGTTTAGTAAAAAACATCCCTTCGTTTCAATACACCTCTCAGGAATACTCTGGCGACAAGCTAGAATTAATAAAACGAAAAGGCGTTTATCCTTATGATTACATGAACAGTTTTGAACGCTTCAAGGATACCAAGTTACCTGACAAAGATAGCTTTTATTCTCAATTAAATGATGAGCACATTTCAGATGCAGATTATGATCATGCTAAAACAATATGGAAAACATTTAAGATTAAAAATATGGGTGAATATCATGATCTGTATCTTAAGACTGATGTGCTGCTGCTGACAGATGTTTTTGAAAACTTAAGAAAAATGTGCATTGAGTATTACAAATTAGATCCTTGTCATTACTTCAGTAGTCCTGGTTTAGCCTGGGATGCATGCCTCAAGATGACTGGTATCCAATTTGATTTAATAACTGATATTGATCAATATTTGTTTGTGGAAAAAGGATTAAGAGGTGGCACAAGTAATATCGCAAACAGATATTCACAGGCTAACAATAAATATATGAAAAACTATGACAAGAAAAAAGAAAGCAAGTATATAATATATCTCGATGCTAATAACTTGTATGGATGGGCTATGTGTCAACCATTACCTACTGGTAACTTCAAGTGGGTTGATAAGTTTGAAAAAGGAAAATCAAATTACATTGTTGAGTGTGATATTATGTATCCTGAGAAACTGCATGACTCGCATAATGATTATCCTCTCGGCCCGGAAAGTTTAAATATCAAAGATGAGTGGTTGTCAGACTATTGTAAACATTTAAAACAAAAGTTTAATTTAGGACATTGTAATGTTAATAAACTTGTTACTACGTTGAAAAATAAAGAATGTCGTGCATTTTAGAAACTTAGAATTGTATAAAAAGCTTGGATTGAAGGTAACAAAAATACACCGAATACTGCAGTTCGACGAATCAAAGTGATTGAAAACATACATAGACTTTAATACTGCCAAGAGAACAGCTGGAAAAAAATGCTTTTGAAAAGGATTTCTTCAAACTGATGAACAATTCAGTTTTTGGTAAAACTATGGAAAATTTGAGAAAAAGAATTAATGTTAAATTGACTCACGACGAGGAGGTTCTCTTAAAATATGCAGCAAGACCTTCATTTATTTCTTGTAAAATGTTTAATGAAAATTTATTTGCTATAAACAGAATAAAAGAACGATTAAATCGTCCTTGTTATGTTGGCATGTGTATTTTAGACTTGTCAAAATATTTGATGTATGATTCTCATTACAACTATATCAAAAGCAAATATGATAGAAAAGCTAAGATATTATTTACTGATACCGATTCCTTGTGTTATGAAATAAAAACAAAAGATGTGTATGCGGACTTTTACAAGGATAAAGAACTGTTTGATAATTGTGATTATGATCTGAAAAGTCAGTTTCATTTTAATGATAAAAAAGTTATTGGCAAGATGAAAGATGAAACGTGCGGAATACCCATTGTTGAATTTGTTGGGTTGCGAAGTAAACTATATTCGTATGTGCTAGATAATGAGGTTAGCGCAAAGAAATGTAAGGGTGTTAAAAAGTGTGTTGTTAAAAAACAGATAGCGCATGACGATTACAAAAATATTTTGTTTACGGCAACAGAAGCTCACCATGAGATGAAAGTTATTAGATCACAAAAGCATAACATAAGCAGCTATGCAATAAATAAAAAAAGTATATCAGCTTATGATGATAAACGGTACATACTAGATAACGGACAAGATACGTTAGCATACAGTTAATTGTAATAGTTGAGTAGCATTCAAGGGTTTAAAAATAATTATATATACTATTATATAATGGAACAAGAAAGATTAGAAAAGGTTTGCAAAAAACTTAACCATTTAAAAGATAAATATAGAAGAGAATTGATGAGAGGTAAGCAACTCCTAGTAGAATATGAGGTAGTCCGTGATGATTTTATGGACACCAAAAAGAGCAAAGTCAATAAGCGAAAAAGATTACTGGTTGAAATGGATAATTATGAACGTGAGCTGGATAGTAACAGAGAAGAGCTTCTTGAACTGAAATACAAAATAGCAAAGTGTAGGAAAATAAAATACTCCATGGTAAAAAATGATATGCAGAGCGATGATGAAGACTACTGCCCGGTTCCGTTTGACTTTGTTTAACGAGTTCCAAATGTTATTGAAATACTTCGCTGGAAGTAGATTCGCCGAAAGTAGACAAAAAATAAAATTGAGCTCTCCTAAAAAGCATAATACAAAGTATCGCTTTTAACTTTCACTCTTTCAGGTCTCTATTCCCAAAAAGGGTATGTCACTGTGTTAAAAGTGATACTAGACTGCAGTATTTCACTGCCTTATATACCTGTCAGGTAGGCCAAACCTTCACCGATTGGTTGATATAAATAACTGACCTTCACCGATTGGTTAAAATGAAATGCTGAGGCAACCTCGGAAAAATGATATGCAGAACTACTGCCCGGTTCCGTCTGACTTTGCTTAATGAGTTGCAAATGTTATGTTATTAAAATAGCAAACCGGATTGATTAGTAGTATAAGCAGTGGGGGTATAGGGCGAGTTTCCCTGAGCGGGGTGCTTGAGAAAACTAATGAAATATGTTGGTGTTGGTTTAGGCGTGGCTTACATTTAGATCTTGGTGTGTAAATGAGAGTTACGCCTGAGTCCCCACTGGCATATTTCACAAGTTGTTCTCATTCCCCGCGAGGGAAACTGTGCCTATACCCCCACTTCTTATACGACTCTTCTTTGTACGTTTAAGCAAAGTGGCATTACTGGTAAATGCCTAAGTTGGTTAACTAATTGCTTATCGAGTGAGTGTTAGTACATTTTCATCAGAAAGAAAGAAATGTCCTATTGCCCAAATGATATGTCTTAGGTCCTCTTTTTTCAATTTATATAAACGATATTATTAAAAATGGCTGTTACTTGTGATACGCAGGCTTCATAACCGCTGCTCCCAACTAAATTCCATTAGGTTTATTTCGCATGCCATCTTCGGAATGGTTAAAATTATGTACTATTGATTTTATGAATATTGAGTTCTGCTCAACCCGGGGCTAGAGGGCGTGAGCGGTAGCTAGCATATTTCACTACCGCTCATGAACAATCAAACCGAGACTGCAAATATTTCGTATGTGTTGTGCTCGGCCGTTTCCAAAGGTCCATTATCATACCTTTTTTCTTGCAGACAATGGCTTTCTGTCAATATCCACATCTAGCATCGAATACATGGAAATTATGTTTGATGATTATATATTATATCTGGTCGGAACAATGGCTTCCAAAGGATCTCCATTGTTAGTACTTATTAACAGTGACTGCCATACTCGCGTTCGTTTAGTGTAGTGTGGCGTCTGTCTTGTGCTTCGAATTAATAGTGGTACTTTTTACGAATTAATAGTGGTACTTTATTCTGGTAATTTGACCCAACTAGCAAATTCAGAGAAGTATGATAGGAACCGCCAGTCTGAAAAGTATTTGATTTGGAGTAAAATCCTCGGCAAAAATTGTCAATTTTTTTAAAAAATATCAAACAGCTAGAACTCCAGCATAATAGACGCGATCTGCTAGGTTATCGCACTTGGCCTATTTATTATGCCCATACAAATTTACTCGAAGTTCCATCAAGATTGGATTATAAATGTCAAAGTTATTGAGAAACCACAAAAAACATAAATTTTCAAAAATCCAAGGGACATAACAACGACATAATATTTGCGATCTGGCTAGTTATTGTATTTGGCTTAGATATTATGTCCAAAAACATTGTCCTACAGTTTCATCAAGATCGAATTATAATTATTAAATTTATTGCCGCAAAAATCGGGAAATTAAAAAGTCAAAGGACAATACCTTTGGGATTATAGTTGCTAACTGCCGAAAGGTAGTCTGGGATATATATGTATTTTGGGTGTTCTGTTGTAATTTTTTTTTACTCTGTTTCGCCTCAAATTACAGCAGAACGACCCAAAATACATATATAATAAATCACCGTGAAATGGTGATTTACTTGATTTATTAAAACTTTTTAGAATCTTAGGGTAGTGAAGATTGCAAGTTTATTTTTTTTAATAGTTATCAAAATTACACCAAAATCAACAAAAATAGTCTGATTCTGCGTTTTTTGTAATCTTTATAATTATAAAATGTTTTTTTAATACAAAACAAATTTGTTGATTTGTTATCAAAATTTCACTCAAATCAACGAATAAACACGAAATCAGCAAAATATGATTTTTAAGGATTTTTAGTAATATACATAAAACAATTTATAAAGCTAATTTTTATCAATAATATCTTCGATATCTTTTAGTAATAAGTTTTTGTTACTAATTGCTTTAATCTCATCTAGCATTGTTTTAGCAACTTCGGGAGTACAAAATCTGCGTTTGACAGGAGCATTTTTAGTGAGACACGATCTAACAATAGCAGCAACTACAACACCAATGTAAACATAAGTACCTATTTCTAAGATTACGTCTTGACTTTTATCATCAAACATTTTTTAAATATATATAAAAAATTTATGATTTTAATTTATTATTATTTTGTCATCACAGCACCCAACCGTGCCTCAAATCAACGAATAAACACGAAATCAACAATTCTCCGACCTTGAATACAAAGGTGGTGGATCATACTCAAACACATTACTACAAAAATAAATCACACACTTTTTAGACTTTTTTTGTAAGTTTGCCATTGCTTCCTTTCTTCCCTGCTCCACTAGTTCTTTTTTTTGAACTTCACTAATTTCAAGTTTCTTTTGTTTGATGTCCTGTTTTAAATTATAGTATCTCTCCAGTTCATCCAGAACCATCTTAAACTCTTGCTCAGATATATGTGCATCACTTAACGCTTTTGATATTAACTGCTTTATACTATTTAACTTGGACGCTGCCAAAGTTTTTATTTCATGATGTTTTTGAGCTTTTGCATTAAGCTTGCGTCTGATAAAATTAATACAAACACCTGTAGCTCCACATACTATTGCTGCTATTTCCAAAGGTAACAAAACTGGAACAACAAATCCAATCCCAGCCATAATAACACCTGCAGATATCAAGGTAGTGTCAATTCCATCCGTGATATTAATACCACGTTTATATTTTTTATAAAGAGACTGACGTATATCTCGTTCTGTAATTAACTTTTTTTCAATCTCTGAAATCTTTTGTAATCTATAATTTTGTCCGTCTTCCACTGGCAACTCAGGATATATACTTGGTGCTGTCGGTTGCTTCATTTTTTTATTTAATAATAAAAAATTAAATTAATTCAATTAATAATGACACCACCGTATTTACAGCGGTAGCGTTGGCAGTCTTGCATACAAAGTTAATAACAGAACCAGCACCAATATCTAAAGGACTATCAAAGTTATCGTGGTTGCGTGGGATAATGTGAAGCGTTATGAAATAATTTGGTTTTTCAACACCATTAACAGAAACTATTACAGATACGTCACCAAGTAGTCGTTCACTTGCTAAACCTATTCCCATAATACGACCACGGCGTGTCATTACATGCCCCACATTTGTTTCTGCTCCACCGTTACCAAATGAGAGTATTCTATTCAATACAAGTGGACCCTTAGCCTCTGCAAATATTGTTATAATTCCATATTTAAGATTATCAACTCTATCTCTCAAAAGGTTGAATTGTTTAACAATAGGCACAACTCGCCTATGTAAATATTGAACATGATTGGTTAAAGCCTCTAAGTCTTCTGTTTTTTCAGGGTTTGTTGGCCCAAATATACTCATTGTTTTTTTTATAAAAATATATTTTTAAATAAATTCTAAAACACAACTCATAGGCAAACCGTGATTATCTATCTTGTTGCCATGCTCATCTCTGACTTCTATTGTCAATTCAGTAATTGTACCATTTGAAAGACAGTGATATTCAGGATAAAAACGTGTATATACAATATCTCCAAACTGCTTATTTACTACAGGTATAACCCCTATAATAGTGCTTGGTGCACCATTGAAATAATTACTACTCGTATTAACTTGTTCCAAATGAACATATAGCTGTTTATAAGGAGCTAAATCAATTGAGTGATCTCCAATACGAATACCTTTTAACCATTTTCTGTCCTCGAATCCCAGCATTTTTGAAAGACCGCTTGATAATCGTGTCTCTGTTGGCGTATCTAAAATGGCTATAGCACTTTGGACAATGGTTAGGGTAATATTTTTATTTAGCAATTTAAAAATTTAAAATATTCTGCCAACTCTTGAAAGTTATAGAGTCCATCTGGTATATGATACGTTTTATCTGTTTTTTTTGTCTTTATGACTGCATGATTAATATTAAACCAACCGATAGTGTATGTAAAACTTTTTAATCCAACGCGCTTAGTTCCACCTCTATTGTCGATATACTGTTGTAAATTAATAGAGTTGTCTATGTTTGAAATTGTATGAAACATTTTTTTTAATATATATAAAAAATAAAAATAAAAAGGATTTCTAAAGAATTCAAATATAACCCAGATGCCCAATATTCAAGTACTTTCAGCAAAAAAGAGATAGATATAATAAATCAAAACATAGTCATTACATCAAACGGTAAAGGCTTTAAAGCATCATTTCCCAATGTCTTTGAAAAAAAATAAACTCCCATACGTTAAATCAGATGGTATAGTCCAAAGCTGGGGAACAGATTGGATGTTATTTTGGCAGAATCAGTTGAATTTTGCTATTTGGTGTGCGACAACTGGATGTGGTATTGATTTCAACAATCATCTAAAAGCTGATGCCCTTGTTGGTTCGTTATTTCGATTTCATGTCTATTACCAAGTTAGAAGAATATTATCTGAGATGAGTGTAGCAATGCCGCAAGACTCAAATTGGAATGCGTTTAATAACACATATAACCGAAACGCATACGAGAGAATATGCAAGGAGTTTAATGTTGACTTAAATTCAGACTGGAGACAGAAACAAAGCTATAATGATGGTCTAGGAACAATTTATAATTACTGGACAAATATTGGTTATCATCCTTTGATAAATTCTGTATACGACAACAAAACGATGAGTTTTACAGTCTATGAGAGTGATAAAACATACAACATTGATTACATTGCACAAGGATCTGAGGCTGATAATAGTTGGTCTACTTTTATACTAGATAGTTCTGTGGGATTTACAAGAGCTGGAGTAGAAAGAATCAATGACAGCATAAGAACATACTGCTGGGCAATTCTTGGCTCACAATCACAAACAAGAACAGATATACTTGGAACTGGAACGGCATTTGATGCTCAAAAACAATTTCTGGCAAATGTAGAGGACGCAATAAACAGCCCCATTGACTTGCCCAGTCAAATTTCAAGATATGAAAACACCCTAAAATATGCGAGAAGTAAAGTAAATTTTGTCTATGGAAGTGGATTGTACATGTCTCCGAGTGACATGGAATTAAGAATTGGAACACTGCAAGACTACAATAATGAAATTGTAATAGCAACCGATGCGCAAGCATTAGGATTGAATAATGATGTAAATATAAAACCAGTACCACCAAAAATTATTCAACCTTTTCAAGGCACCACAGCAAAGAAATTTTTGCCGGACTTTGATAAATCATCAATACATAAAACTGTGGAGCATAACCCACCAGAAATTAAAAAAATAGCGATTGAACACGAAGATAACAAAACAACTATAATTGTTGGTACTATAGTAATAGGTCTTCATTACTTATTTACGAGATTTACTAAAGCACTCTTTGGCTGCCACATACAACAACCCGGAAACAAACACAAGCAAAGCCCATAGATTGTTAACAAGCCAATTAATAACATTACCTGTTGCAGATAAAAGCCATGATACTATTGCACCAATAACTCCTGGAAGTGCTGCAGCAGCTTTACCAGCTAGGTTGGCAAGAAGCTTACCAAGATTACTTAGTTGTTTTTTTATCCAGTCCTTGACACTTGATGGATCAGGTTTTGGAGTTGGCTTTGGAGTTAACGCAGCACTTGATGTAGGAATAATGGTCTCAACTAAAACCCCAATAATCATACCAAACGCAGTCAACATACTAACTATTGTTATACCTTGCTCTCTGAATAATGTTTTTATTTTCTCACCCAATGTTGTGTCTTCTTTTAACACCTTATTTATAGTTTCTTTTATCCTGTTTATTTGACTGCGTAATGCTTCTTTGTTTTCACTCGCCGCTTCAAGTCGCGCACTTTTTTCATCTTCAAGGTCTTTGATGCGATCGCCAATTCTTTTTATCTGAAATTCATCATCATCAGTCTTAGCTTGTTCTAATTTTTGTTTTTCTTTTGTTATATCTTTATCAAGCTCAGTAAGTTTTGAGAGATTATTAGTAAGTTCTCCACGGAAGCTTTGCAATCTCTTATCTAAACTTCGTATCTCTCGCAGTGTTAGATCTTCTGGTTGAACAGCAGTTTTAGGATGAGTTTCATTTATTATATTACTCAAATCACTCTCAATTATATTTACAGCATCTACTGTATTTTGTACATCTTCAGTTGTTGAAAAAGTTTGCATTGGTATATTTTCTGCGGCGATGGTATCTCTTGTTTTTGTCAAGGCTGCTAATTCTGCCCTACCCTGAGCCTTTCTTTCACGTGGAGCTAAATAATCATAAATGTTTAAATTATTTTTTACGAAGTCAGTGCCATGTTTTCTAAGTAGAGTGTCCAGCACATAAAACTTGATTGGTTCGTCTGGGTTATTTCCCCTATAATAGGTAAGTGGAACATCATCCGTCCCCAACTGAACTGCATATAACATTGTTCTACCGTTTTCGTCCTCAGCCACTCTAAAATCACCTTTATAATCAATTCCGCTGATCTCAGCATTAACTTCAGTAAAAAATTGATCTACTAACCACTTTTTTTCTGTGAGCTGTTCTTTTGTTTTATCTTCCCCTTGAAGCTGATTAATATGGTTATTTTCATTTGCAATTTGTCTCTGGAATTCTAAGCCAGGTTGTATAAATTTTGATTCTTCATCATACAGATCACTTACAAGGACATCCTCATCTACAACCTCATATTCATATCCTCCTTCAGCCATTGTTTATTTTATTTAATTTTAAAAAATATATTTAAAAAATAAAAACAATGTCAGCTTACGGAAACAAACTCAACCCTCATAGAAAACTAAGAGAACCTCATGGTGCCAAGGGCATCCGCACAAGTGTAGTTATAACTAATAATCCATCAACAATAGACCAAAACCAGCAACTGCTTGTACGATTTCCAAATCTAAGTACTAATGATGTGATAGTTCCACGTACTGCTCGTCTTGCCTTTGAAATAGAACTTAAAAGCAGAACAGACGCGAACGCTACTATATACCAGAATCTGGGTAGAGCAATTGTGAAACAAATGACAATAAGAATAAGTGGCAATGAAGTCATGTCAATAGATGACAGTGATATATATCATTGTTATGTAGATTTATGGAAATGCCCTACCGAACGAGTAAACATAGCTTACCAAGGTATTGGTAAAGCAAACATGTTAAAACATAGAGTTGGTGCGGGAGATGCTTCCTCAGACACCTAAGATGAAACTGTAGCAGCAGCTTATGGAAATAGATTTTGTATTCCACTGGACTTCGAAATGTTAGAAAGTCATATGCCATTTTATCAAGCGGGGCTTGGTGATAGGTTAGAATATGAATTAACGTTTAACAATTATAACAAAGTTATCAAAAGCAGTGATGCTGATGCATCTTATGTAATAAAAAATATCTGCTTGGAGTTTGATATGGTTAGTGATGTTGAATTAGCCAGACAAATAAGACAGCAAACCAATGGTAAGATAGTATTTATGTATGGTCGTATCTTGCGACATAGAATAATACAAGCAAACAATCTAATACCCTTTGAAATATCAACATTAATGTACCAGCACGGAGCATGAAAGGTATTCTAATGTTGTTTGAAGACCCAGAAAGAACAGACACGGAATTCTTTTACAACCCAACGATTGAAAAGGTTGAAATGACAATAGAGGGCGTACCAAATCAGTTGTATAGTCAGGGCATGAAGGCATATCAGCATTGGGATGAAATCAACAAATATTTTGCCTTGACATAAAAAAAACACAAAGAGACAGACATAGTGGCGAATGACTTATACTTTACCAATGTTTCTCTTGAGACTTATCTGACAAAACCATATGCTTTGTGGCTTGACCTTAGAACATGTGATGACAATTTATTACACGGCAGTGGAAGAAAAATAGAAAACGGCAGTGAAGGCATAGCGATACTAATAAATAAAAAAGCAGATGCAGATCAATCTTTAAATATTTATCTATATATAATACAAGATGCGCAAATCAATTTTGAAGATGGAAGATACAAAGAAATACGATACTAAATATCCTAAATATCCCCACAGTGCCATTATCTGTGGTCAGACAGGCTGCGGTAAAACAGAGTTTGTTCTTGACATACTTGAACATGAGTATGTTGGAGTTTTTGAACATATAATTATATTGTGTCCAACCATAGAGTGGAACGAGGCTTATAAAAATAGACCCTGGATAGGTGCTGTAAGACACCCGAGAGATAATAAAATAACAATTGTCAATCCCGTTAGCAACGGCAGAGAA
Source organism: Cyrtodaria siliqua (assembly GCA_037043455.1). Taxonomy (NCBI): domain Eukaryota; kingdom Metazoa; phylum Mollusca; class Bivalvia; order Adapedonta; family Hiatellidae; genus Cyrtodaria; species Cyrtodaria siliqua. The sequence continues at coordinate 162,419 of JAWPHD010003987.1, forward strand.
ATGCTACAAGAACTGTTGCGTTTCTTTTTCAAACAGTATGCTGGCAAGCCCACACTATACACCATTGATGATTGCTCCGCCACAAAAGAATTAACAAAGAAAAAAGATATGTTGTCAGAGTTTGCATTTTCTGGTCGTCACGCCAAACAATCAGTGTGGGTCATTTCACAGAGATATAATTCTGTATTAAAAGATTTGAGGGAGCAAGCAAAATGGTTGTGTATGTTTTACACCAAGGACAGAGATAGTTATGAAAATTGTTTGAGAGAAAATGATGTTATTCTAACGATGGAGCAGAGAACCAGAATAAGAAAAGCTTTAGCAAAGACTAAATATTCCAAGTTAATTTTGAGGACTGACCAACCAACTGGTTATTGGGTTGAATAATTTTTTAAGCATCAACATCTTCTTTTCCCAATTTGGAAAATAAAAAACTAGATCCGGCCGAGTGCAAACGCACCAACCAATGCACCAACCAATACAACAGCACTAGCCATGTTTTTCTTTTTACGGACGTGTTGTATCGGGGCATGTAAAAAATCACTTCTTGAAACACATATAAGATATTCTACGCCATCCTGTGACACAGGAATTACAAGCGTTTCCTGTTCTCCATGGGCACCTTTTATAATTTTGTCATAATCACCAATCTCATCGCCTGTTATTGTTCTCATTTTTAAATCCATTTTTTATATAATATTTTTTTATTATTACAAAATATATTTATTTCATAATATCCGCAGGTAAAATACCGTCGAATAATTCCTTTTCTTACAACTGTTGCTAATAGTAATACTAACAGCAAAGTAGCAATGTTAATAGCAATACTGACATGAAAATATAATGAAAATATCGGAGAATATAGTAATGCTTATAGCATTGCTCATAGCAATGTAGCAATGTTAATAGCAATGCTTGCAGCAAATTAATAATGTTAATAACAAAATAGCAATGTTAATAACAATGCTATTAACAATACTAACAATTACCAGTTGCATGAATATCGCAGCTGGTTGTTTTGTATTTTATATTTATTTCAAGATAAAAAATAAGATTACTAATATAAAAATGAATGCGGAAGAACTATAACTAAATATATCGGAACAGACGGAACACACAGATGAATCAAAGCAACAAGAAACAAAAAAAGAAAGATTATCAGCCATAGTGGCTGACGGTGGTAGCCGTCAATATTTGAGTAAAGATATACAACTCACAAATATAGATAGCATGCCCCCGGATGAAATTAACAAACTTTACTGCAGATATGAAGCAAGGCTTGGGGCAAGTATGACCAAGACTTTAGGCAATTCTTTTATTAACTTGTATGTGATGGGAGTATCAAAATATTTCAATGTAACCAATCCACCAAAACTGACAGAAGATTTGGAGGAAGACCCATTTATTAATCATGCTTTAACAAGTGCTTGTTGTGAGTTGTATTACAGGTATGGAATGTGCTTAGCGCCATTAACAGCAATAATGACAACTGTTAGACATATTGATTTTAATAAAAATAAAAATACAGATAATATAAATGGAGAACCAAAAGAGTGAAGTTATACCTGTTGATACACAACCTGCTAAACAAAAAGTAAAAAATCCAAAAAGAATAGAATTGGGGAAAAAGGAGCAGCGGCAAGAAAGGCAAAGCGTTTGCTTCAGGATGCTGCAAAGCAAGATGCTGCAAAGCAAGATGCAAATGAAATAACAAAAATAACAATAGGTGAAGAGGAACCAGAAAAAATCAAAATAAACGTATACAAACATTATATTCCACCGTGTGTGGTTTTAGTAGGCATTGCTGGGTCGGGTTTGTATATTTATAACAAACAATCTGTTGTTACACAACCTGTTGCTGTTCCTGCGGTTGCACCAAAAGACCCGTTTGATTTTTAATAATTTATTTAAAAAAATAATCATATAAAAAAATAATATAAACAATGGCAACAAGTATTGACGGAAAACAAATTGTAAATATGGTGTATCACGCTGGAGTGGAAACACTTATAACTGTTGGATATTCTGAGATTGGCAGAAAACTACTAAAAAGACCAGCACCTAAAGTATATTTTAATATGACAGATGTTGGGATGCTGTCTGTGGATATAATGTTAGCAATGGCTACAAAGGATATGTTGATTAAGCAAGGTATTATTCCTGCGGATATTATGAAATAATTTTAAAAAAATATATAAAAAAATGGCAAGCGCAGTAGCAATGATGATAGGTGGCGCATTAACAAACGCATTGGCGTTTAGCGGTTCAAATTATTTCTTTTCAAAAATGGGAAGTCATTCAGATGAGGAAAGACAAAGGCATGACAAAGCCGTAGAACAATTGAACGCAGCACAAGCGGTGTGGAATAAAAAAAGAACAGATAGATTAGATTTTATTAATAAGCAACTGCAAAAAGAGCATCATGCAGAGCAGACATTTGATAATGTGGACCAAGCTATGAAACAGTATTATTACATAACTGGTAAACAGTTGCTTTTGGAACCGGAGCCTAAGTTGAGTGATTTCTATACACCATCTCCAGATCAACAAAATAGAGAAATTACGTTTGTTGTGGTGGGCATGGCTGCAACTGGATTTGTGGCGTAAAAATTGATTTCATAAAAAAATAAATAAAAAACTATAATTAATTTGGAATGATTAAGTCATATGCATGATACCTATTTGTTTTGTTGTTCATACATGGTTTCAATCCAAGTGGTCGAATATAATATGGTGGTTTAGCACTCTTCTCTATTTTATTTTTGAGATGATCAGGCGCCCATACTTCACCGTTATCTAATAATGTCAATACCATGGATGGACCATATTGAGTATCCATTATTTTTGTATCTGCAATAGTGTATATTTTATCTATTTCCAAGTCTGTCCATTTCTTTGTGCTATATTGATTTTGCTCTTCGTGCAGTTCATCAAATCGTGCAGTTGTGATTTCCATTTTTTCTTTATAGTTATATAAATTTTAATCTTTAGTAAAAAAAAAATGGAAAAGATTTATTACAGCCCAAAAGGATTTTGGAGAGGTTACTCAGCAGTTAAAAAATGGTCAAAAGAGGCTGGTGTCAGTGAAAAACAGGCGTTTGAATGTTTAAAGAAACAAGTTGTGTGGTAGATTTAATTACCCGCACCAAAGAAAATAGTTAGACCCAGGTTTGATGTTTCTACTAAAAATGGAGTGCATCAAGCTGATTTGTTATTTTTACCGCATGATACTTTTGGCTTTGGTCGTGGCCGCAAGACATATAAATATGCGTTGACTGTTGGTGATATTGCAAGTAGATACAAAGAAGCAGAGCCACTGACTTCCAAGGATAGCAAAGAAGTTGCCAAAGCATTTGAAAATATATACAGTCGGCATTTGAAATATCCAAAGTTATTACAAGTTGGCCCAGGCAGAGAATTCATGGGTGCAGTATCGCAGTTGATGGAAAAACACAAAGTAAATATCAGACGAGGCAGAACAGAGATACACAGAGACCAAGCTGTAGTGGAAAGATTTAACAGAACATTAGCTGAAAGATTGTTTGGTTATCAGTATGCTAAGGAAATAGATTCGCAAAAACGCAACAGAGAGTGGGTAAAAAGATTACCAGAAGTTGTTAAAGCAATAAATGTGGAAACAAAAAAGCCTCCTCCTGTTGAAACAAAAACATTAAAAGATGATCATATCTGTATGAATGCCAGTGTAAGATATTTATATCAACCCGGGGAACAAGAAGGTGGAAGACGCAGAGCAACTGATCCAATATGGAGTGTAGATATTCACAAGATTAAAAGTTATATGGTGACGCAAGGTATAAGAGTATATTATTTTAAAGGAGCGCCACAGAGAGGATTTGTCAAAGAAGAACTACTTATTGTTCCTGCTGATACCCAAACGCGTTTATAAGTTTTAAAAAACCATGTGCATCAGTTTTAATACAGTCTGGTGCAATGTATCTTTTTGAGTAAAATGGTGACAGTGATACTTTGTTTACTTTTATGCCATATATCTGATGCTTTATTGAGCGTATCATATTCATTTCATGGGTTATTTTTTCTTGCCAAACAATGCATCCTTGTAGTTCTCAAAGTTTATGTGTTTTTTTATTACATATCCTTTTACACCCTTTGCTTTCTTAATAACCTGCTCATCCGCTCTCAAAATAGAATATAGCTTGGGTCTTAATCCAACATACTCAGCTATAGCAACACCAGCACACACATCTTTCATCTTGCCTATTACTTTTTTATTTGTATCATCGTGCAGTGGATGGTTTTTCGGATAATCACTCAAGTCATACTCATCTTTCATTTCAGCCATGTCTTTGTACACATCTTTTGTTTTAATGTCTACCAGCAAGCTGTCAGTGTCGGTGTATAATAAAGTACAGTCATTTCCATACCTTTTCTTTAGGGTATTATAATACCAATCATACATCAAGTGCTTTGATAAATCTAATACTGACATCCCAACATAGATTGGTTTGTTTAATGTTAATTTTGTTTTGTTTACATGTATTGCTGACAATTCATCTGAAAACTTTATACGCCTGTTAAAGTTGGTTTGGCTATTATTTTTCTTATCTTTTCATTTTCAGAGCCGTCAGTTCTAACTTGTTTTATATCAGTCCGCTTGCGTAAATTTTCCATTGTCTTGCCAAACACAGAGTTGTTCATAAGTTTATAAAAGTTTTTTTCAAAGTCTGATTTTAGATTTTTTCCTAAAATCTGTGTTTAAACGAATATATGATTCCATCCATGGTTTTTCATTAAATACTACTACTCTATGTATTTTCTTTAGTTTCATGCCTAAAGATAAATACAGTTGCAGGTTTTTATAATGTAACACATATTTTTCTTTGTCCATAAGATTGGGGACTAGTTGTTCTGTATTTATCATGCTATTATTTTCTAACAAATCTGTCTGGTATTTAGACAACCATTATTTTTTTACTGCTAATCTTTCCGGTGCAAGTGGATAATCATTGTGAGCTTCATGGAGCTCTTTGGGATATTCCAAATCAACTTCAAGTATTTGTCCTTTGCGAGGTTTTGGTTTAGAAAATGTTCCTTTCTTGTTTCTGGCTTTCCAAACAAAACCAGAATATGGAAGTGGCTGACTCATTGAATGTCCATAAAGGTTATTTTCATCTAGATCCATTAAAAAGTTGTTTTTCTTGTCAGGGTTATAATCAGCTACGTGTGGATTGTTTGCTTTAGCATATCGTTTTGATACCATACTAATTCCACCACGCATACCTTTTTCTATGAATAAGTGCATGTCAATGTCTGTCAAACGTTCTAAATCTAGTTTTGAATGTTTAAGTAAATCATCCCAAGATAATCCAGGTGCTGTATAGTAATGTAAAGCATCAAGTTTGTATGCATTCATACATGTTTTCCTAAAAGTATGGAATACATCTGCTAACAGAGTTACATCAGTTTTTAGATATAAATCATGATAGTCTCAAAGAGTTTTACAGTTAAACTATTTTCATATTTTCTGAGCATGTTCGTAATCTTCGGGACTTATACTTTCAACTCTGAGACTACTGTAAAACTTTTCTATAGATGGTAATTGCGTTTCCTTAAATCTTTCCATACTGTCCATATATTCATACGGGTAAACACCTTTCCGCAGAAGTTCAGGTTTTAGATATAAATCATGATAGTCTCCAAGAGTTTTACAGTTAAACTCTTTCCATATTTTTGAGCATGTTCGTAATCTTCGTAATCTTTGGGCTTTATACTTTCATTTGAGAGACTACTGTAAAACTTTTCTTTAGGTGGTAATTTCGTTTCCTTAAATCTTTCCACACTGTCCATATATTTATGAGGGTAAATACCTTTCCGCAGAGGTAAATTTGTTTGTCTAAACTGATTTTTGGTAATTTTAAAATCAGATGTGCCTGATGCATCAACTATTTTTTCCAAAGAGAAAGCCATAAACTGAAAGCTATCTAAAAATCTAAGTTGTCCAACACTAAATGAAATATACTTTTCAGCATTGTTTGGGATGCATGTAATATTACCTGTCATTTTATGTATTTTTTGCATTATAAGATGACTGTCATATCCTTTGAGGTTGTGAAATATAACAGGTATAGGTGTTTTGTTTGGTTTTATTTTCAGTTTCATGTTACAGTTTTTATGTGCTGCGCCTCTGTATTCACCTGTAAAATGACAGTGGTCTCTTACTTTGCAGTTTTTACCTTTTCCTATTTTCTCCTCGCATATCCAACATTGTGTTGCTTTTTCATGATCTTCCTCATTTTGTTGTGTCATGATTAATTGTTTTGGGTGAGCAAATATATTATTAATGTTGCTGTTTTCACATTCTAAGTGATTTAAAAACTTTTCAACAACATTTTCACCTCTGTAAATAACAGGGTTTTCGGCTTTACCATCATATCTAACAACCTGGTATCCAAAACCACAAGCTTTGTGTACATTTTGAATTTCAGATTTCTTGCCAAACTTAATTAGTTTTGATTCAATTATACTTTCAAAATCAGCATATATTGCATAAGGCACATGCATCTGATTTTGATGATTTTTAAATTTTATGTGATTTTTACCTTCTTGCGGCATTTTTATTCTGCAAGAATTTTTGTTGATACCATCACAGTCTTCTTTGTGTTTGGTAAGTAGTCCTTTTCCAGAAAAAACGTGAAGACAACGATCACAAAAGTAAGTTTGACCATGGTGTTTGTTTTGGTCATAGAGTAGTCTATTCAGATTTTTAATCCAGCAATAGTGATATTTTGTTGGTTTGTCGGGATAATCATCTACTTCTTCATTATTTGGATCTTTTTCAACCTCAATGTCTTCAGATATTAAGAGCAGATTAATTCGCTCGATATCTTTTGGTTGTTTTAATATTTTATATGGAAAAACAGTTAGCTTTTTATTTTTTCCTGTTATAATATATCCATAAACGTTGATAGCAAGGTTGTTTTGTTTTTCTACTTTGGGAATTTGAGAAATTGGAGTGGGAAAGTCAATACCATCCATATTCAACTTACACATGTGTTTATTATAACTAGATATTGTGAACCCTTGGTTCTGTCCAATATAGCTATTTAGTATGGTAATCATAGTAATTGCTTCATTATTCAAATGTACCGCTATTTAAAACATAAGTGGGTGGGGTAACAATAAAGTGTAACACTGTATTTAAGAATTCAACTTTATCTCGAATTGTCAACAGTTAAACCTCGTTGAACATTGATGTTTACATCTTAGTTAACCGATAGGATTACCTGGAATTCGTTGAGATATCTTGTTTACATCGTTAATCGTTATTCCGTGTTTTATATAGGAATTACACATGTTTATTTTATCACGACTAACTCGCCAGGGGGCGCCTTATATCGACTACGTCACAGGAGGGCGTGAGCACAGGAGGGCGTGAGCGTTTAATTGTAAACAAGAAGGCCGAAAGGTTTTGTGTCGGAGGTAAATCATATTGCGGAGATTGATTTCTTCTTCTCACCACGGGTAATTTATGTATTAAGTATTTGTCTTGTATCAAATGGTAAAATTATTATAACTTTTATTCAACTGTATTGAGATTTCTGTGGAATTCTGCCGAATTCTGCCAGCATCATTCTGATATTCTGCGACTCCGCAGAATTTTGGCTGAATTCTGCGAGCCGCGGGATTTGGAACTTTGGCACTATATAAGCTTGGGTTTTGTCAGTTCAAAGGAGAACGATTGGGTCAGTAAAACGGGGTAGTTTATATTTTGGGTATGTGTTCTTTGGATTTGGGCTAAATTATAAATAGAATCATTTGAGATTTACCAGTTGAATGTAAAGGAAATTAGAAAGTATATTTGTCTTTATGAAAAGATATTCACAATATTTTTAGGAATCAAATTACGTTGAGTTAGAAATGTTTCTAGATCTATATGATAAATAAATTATCATTACGATTAAACTGTAAAAACTAGATTTGGTTGTTATTTTATCTTTGTGGTTAAACCGCCTCCGAAAAAGATGAAAGTCGCCACAACATTTTTTGGTGGCAGCGGTGGGATTTAATAATATCACGCTACCATTAAATTAAACTAGAACTAGGACGATTATTCATCCGTGGGAAATTAAATAAATTGAAACACTGTTCTCATTTTTTATTTATTTTTTATTTTTCAATATTTCAAACAATATGGAAAGAGAAATGGTATTGACACGGCATAGAGCGCGTGAAGAAAATGATAATTTGCAAATGGAACAAGAAAGAGAAATGCAAATACAAAGAGACTTAGAAATGTCAAGAAATGCAGATTGCAATGATAGAAGTGAAAAATGCAATGATGAGCATAATTATAGAATGTGTAATGAGCAACCTGTTGCTGAAACAAGCTCATTTTTTCAAATGAATAGGGGTGATGTGGTAAATCATGAAACGGTGCAATCAAATCAGACAAATGCACAAAACAAAGATATGAGCCGGACTATATCAAACATTGAAGCAAAAGTGAACAGCTTGGAAAGCTCTTTGATAAGCGTTACTCAAGAATAATCAAATGCTATCAAGAATCTAGACATAAAGGGCAATAGTAAAAGGTCACAACAAAGGCCAAATGGCCATACAAATAGTCAGAGAATAAGAATTGATAGCGATAGTGAGAGTGAATATGATTCAGAAAATATCCTATCAAGTTCATCTAATCCTGTAACAAGGAGAAACAAAAACAGCCCTAAGCTACCCCGCTTTAATGGTAAAGAATCCTGGAAAGTATGGTTTAACAGATTTGAAGATGTTACAAATAGGCAAAATTGGACATCTGAGGAGAAACTGGATGAATTGCTACCTAGATTACAAGGTGCAGCTGGAGAGTTTGTATATGGGCAACTGACATATGAAACAAGGTCCAATTATAGGTCACTATGTAAAGAACTTACAAACAGGTTCAGAGTTGTTGAAACTGCAAAAATATTTTGGGTTCAGTTTAGTCATAGAAATCAAAAGCACGGTGAAACCGTAGAAGAGTATGCTGCAGAATTAAAGAAATTATATGATAAAGCGCATGTTAAAAGAGATAAAGATACAAGGCGAGAAGACCTGTTAAGAAGGTTCTTAGATGGGCTGATTGACGATAAAGCTAGATTTCATGTTGAGTTTATTAAAGAACCAAATGATATAGATGAAGCCGTTTTTCAAACAGTATGTTTTTAAGAAATAAAACACAAAATGCGCTCATCTGATGAGAAAGTTAGATACACACATGATACTGACGATGACAGTGAGATTGCTAGAATAGCCCCTGGAAACAAAGCAAGAATAATTCAAAAAGAGGTACCCAAAATCCAAAATAGTCCATCATCAAACACAGAAACTAATGATTTGCAGAAATTCAGAGAAATTGTGCGCTCAGAATTAAATGCACCGTACGCAGGTGTATATGATAACGTGCAAAACAAAAATGGATATAATTCATTCCGTAATAACAAGACACAAGGTTATTCTCAGAGAAATAGAAACCCACAAGGCAGACACTGTTACTTTTGTCACGACCCTTCACACATAAAAAGAGACTGTCCAAAATTAATCAACACACAAGGTCAAGGCTTGTATCAAGGTCAAGCACAAAATCAAAATCATGGCCAATCCCAAAATCAAGCTCAAGGCTTATATCAAGGTCACGCACAAAATCAAAATCAGGGCCAATCCCAAAATCAAGGTCAAGGCTTGATTCAAGGTCAAAGCCAAAATCAAGGTCAACCCCAAAGTAATGTTAGAAATCAAGATTTAAACTAAACAGGACTGACTCCAGTGGCCAAGAGAAAGTCCAAAATAGCAATGGCCAATTAGATACAAGATCTTTTAACCCAATTAGAAGAGGTTTTCCAATGTCAGAAAGTATTTATATATCAGGAACTGTACAGGAGGTACATGTCAATTATGTTTTGGATACAGGTGCAGAAAAAACAGTACTTTCTGAGAAAATTTATAACAAGATAAGAGAGTCAGAAAAGCCAAATTTGTATAAAAAGGGCAAACTATTACATGCTGGTGGGGAACCGATCAAAGATTTTGGAAAATGTGAGGTTGATCTTAAAATAGACAATTACAGAATCAAAAGTGAAGTCATAGTAGCTGATATTAGAGATGATGTTCTGTTAGGAATGGATATTTTGAAAGGCAAACATGGTCAACCAGCTGATATTATACTCAGTCAGGGTAAAATTGTCTTAGAAGGGGTAGAAATCAAATGTCAGTATTACACAGATGCAAAAGTAAGAAAGGTCACTGCAGCCGACCACTACGTCATTCAAGGTCACACTGAGCAAATTATTGATGCATATGTTGAAAGATGCGAAATGGATGATATTCGAGACTGCGCTGATATAGTAATTGAGGCATCCGATAGTTTTAAGGAGAAATACCCAGTTATGATCGCTTCAAGCTTAGCAAATATAAACAGCTTACCCACAGTCAAGGTCAGAATAATAAATCCATTCCCAAATGATGTTTCAATAAATCAGGACACTGTTCTTGGAACAGCTGAATTTATCAATATTGAAGCAGTAAAGATACTTGATCAAGAAAATGTAAATGATGAAAACATATTTACAGTACGAAGGCTTCCTTTCGAACACAATTCCGAAAGCGCAATTCTGAGAAATATTACGCAAAATGTAAAAGGCTCAAAACACATTGCAAGTAACTTAAAGTCTTTAGATGATCAAATTCCAGACCACTTGAAATCTCTATATAAAGGTTCAGTGGAGGGTAAAAATCAGGTTGAAAAACAAAAATTAGCTGAAATACTTATAGAATACAATGATGTTTTCTCAAAAGATGACAATGATCTAGGTATGACACACTTCGCAGAACATGAAATCGATACGGGTAATGCAAAACCAATCAAGCAACGTTTCCGTCGCGTACCGCTTGCTTTTGAAAACGAAGAAAAAAAGGCCATCCATAAACTTCTGGAACAGGGTGTAATCAGGCCTTCAAATAGTCCTTGGGCAAGTCCCTTAGTTCTTGTAACTAAAAAAGATGGAACAGTTAGGCCCTGTGTTGATTATCGATTACTTAACAAGGTCACAAGGGTTGATGCATTTCCAATACCGAGAGTCGGTGAATGTATAGATTCGGTCGCTGGTGCAAACATTTTCTCAACTCTCGATTTAACATCAGGTTATTTTCAAGTTCCTCTTCGTGAGTGTGACATTCCGAAGTCTGCTTTTACATCAAAACATGGTTTATTCGAGTTTACTTCTATGCCGTTTGGTATGACCAATAGTGGGGCCACTTTTCAAAGAGTTATGGAACTCGCACTCAAAGGACTACAATGGCAAACATGCATAATATACATTGATGACTGTATTGTATATGGTTCAAACTTTGATGAGCATGTTCAGCGTCTCTGTGAAATTCTAGAGCGTTTCAGACAAGCTAACCTGAAATTAAAAGCAAAAAAATGTGAGTTACTTAAAGATGAAGTTACATTTCTGGGTTACAGAGTAAATGCACAAGGTGTCAAGCCTGACCCATGCAATGTTGCAAAAGTACTAGAATGGAAAGTACCAGAAAATGTTACAGAGGTAAAGCAATTTTTAGGACTATGCTCCTACTACCGAAAACATGTGAGAAATTTCAGTTCTATTGCCAAACCTCTATTTGATTTGACAAAAAAAGAAAGTTCCCTGAAATGGACTCAAGAATGTCAAATAGCATTTAATGCCCTAAAAGGTGCTCTCACTAGTCCTCAAGTAATGACACTACCAAGAAATGATGGTATTTTTATTTTAGACTGTGACGCTTGCGATTTTGGTATTGGTTCAGTTCTAAGTCAAATACAAAACGGACAAGAAAAAGTAGTCGCATACGCAAGCAGATCTTTAAGTCGCGCCGAAAGGAATTTCTGTGTCACAGACAAAGAATTACTCGCAATACGCTATTTTGTGGAGTATTTCAGACATTATTTGATGGGTCGTGAATTCAAGGTCAGGTCAGATCACAGAGCATTACGTTGGTTATTCAGTCTTAAATGTCCAACTGGTAGAATAGCGAGATGGATCGAAATCTTATCAGGTTACACATTCTGCGTAGAATACCGACAAGGTATAAAACATGGTAATGCAGATGGGCTCTCGCGATGTCCCAACCCTAAAGACTGTCAATGTCCAGAAGTAAATTCAGAAGAAATGCTTAAATGCGGTCCATGCAATAAATGCAGAAAACGTGCCTATGAAATGGAGTCAAAATTAAATAAAGATGAGCCAGTTAACTGCCGAAAGGTCAATCTAGAAAATAGAAAGGTCAAGGTCATAGAACACAAAAGTGTAGAATTGAACCGACTAAGTTTAATTTCCATATGGCTCATTATCAGTACACTTATGTCAAATGCATGGCTAGAAATCAATACCATTTGTAAAATGTCAATGGCAAAGGTAAAATATTGGTCAAGGTCAAAAGTCAAGGTCACTGACAAGTCAGGTCAAATACACACAGAGAAAACAGTGTCAGGGTTATGGTCATATATTACAGCTATATGCTTGTTATTTATTAGTACAAGAACCACAGTGTCAAAGGTCAAGTGGATACAAAGGTCAATATCCAAGGTCATGCAGTCCATCATATTTATAATATGGACTACTTTAAAATCATTAAAGAATTTTTGCACAGATACGGTTGATCTATTTTGTAGATCTGTAAGTACAAGGTCGCAGACTGGTTTTCTGGAAAATTATGTACCATGGTCAAATGGATATAGTTTAAAAGATCTGCGGAATTTACAGATGGAAGATATTGGGCAAGTTCTAAATTGGTTAGAAGTAGGGGAAAAACCTACTGTAAATGTCGCTAATATGAGTTTAGCAACACGTCATTATTTACATTGCTGGGATGCACTGGTGTTAAAAAATGGATTGTTAATGAGACATTTTCATAAGAAAGACGGTTCAGGGTCTTTCTTACAGTTTGTTACGCCCAAAAATTTACAAAGGGATATACTATATCAAATGCACAATGCTATATTGTCTGGTCACCTTGGTAGAAAAAAGACTAGGGAAAAACTATTACAAAGGTACTACTGGTATGGTGTCAGAGAAGACATTTATTTGTGGATTGAACAGTGTGATAACTGTGGAGCTAATAAACCGTTGTCAATGAATCCAAAAGCTCCGCTAGGAAGTTTATCTGTAGGCAATGTATTGGACAGACTCTCAACCGATTTTCTAGGTCCACTTCCTCATACGCCTCGAGGAAATAGGTATATTTTAACCGTGACAGATCATTTTTCGCGGTGAGTGGAAATATTGCCAGTACCTGATCAAACTGCAGAGACAACAGCTAGAGTAATATTAAATGAAGTCATAGCACGGTATTGTTGTCCAATGACCCTTCATAGTGATCAAGGTAGTAATTATGAGAGCAGAATATTTACTGAACTTTGTCAGCTTCTTGAAATAAAGAAAGCAAGAACGTCAAGTAAGAATCCTCAAGGCAATGGTCAAATTGAACGCTTTAACAAAACATTGACTAGAATGATAAGGGCATATCTAACTGACAATCAAACTGATTGGGATTTGAATCTAGGTTGTTTAGCAGCGGCCTACAGAGCCACTCCAAATGAAACTACCAAAATGACCCCAAATTTGCTCATGTTAGGTCGTGAAGTCCGTTTGCCAGCTGAAATAGCATTCGGTAGTCAAGCAAATAACAACGAAGTAGTGTCTTCTTATGGGCAGTATGTCATGAAATTAAAAGAAAAAATGCAAAAATCACATGAAATATGTAGAGAACACATTGGAAAGGCAGCAAAACGACAAAAGGATTTGAGTGAATCGAGCAAATCATTTAATCAGTACAAAGCTGATGATATAGTATGGTATCTCAATATAAAGAGAAAAGAAGCAGTATGCACAAAGTTAGTAGTGCCCTATACAGGTCCATTTCTTGTCCAAAAGAAAATTAGTGACCAAAATTATGTGTTACAATTTTCAAAATCTATGTCAGATGTTAAAGTAGTACATCATGATAAGCTAAAACCTTATAAAGGGTCAGCACCACCAAAATGGGTTCTGAATAAATCATTAAAGTAAAATCCCCACAGATGAGTATGAAGGCTTAAAATGCAAAATTGTCGCAGTTGATATAAGGATAATTTAGATGCACGCTAGTTAATATTGAATGTGGATATGTATATCTATTCATATTGATCGCGAGTGTTGTATAATAATACTGTACAGAAAATATTTATTATATGAAATTATTCATAAATATGAAATACAATTATATTAAATTTTGAATGTATGTTTCAGTTTTAAAATGATTAGATGTATGCATGTGTATTAACACAAGTTTGACAAAATTTAAATATAATGTAAAAGGTGTATATAAAGCATATACAGCTTACATGCATATAATAAATATAAAAAAAATAATGAAAAATCAAGTGAAAGCATTACTTGAGTAGTACAGATTTAAAGATATAAATTAAGTAAATATCATATATGTCATATAGTATATGACCCAGGATTCACCTATATTTCACTGTATTTGCAGAACGTCAGTGATGTTCCCCAACACCAGACCAATTAATATGATGAGCGAGGCAGACTTTAGGTTCGTGAACAACAGAGGCAGGGTATATGAATGTCAAAGGTGTTCTTCTGACAAATATCAAGGAGAGAGATCTAAAGTCATGCTACATGTCTACAGGAAGCATACGGCCCTGGACAGTGTACCTTTTTATTGTTCTATTTGTAAGTTTGTGACGACATCACAGTCAGATCTGGAACGACACGTCATAAGGAACAATTACGCTCCACATATGGCTAGAGTGGAAGCTATGTTGGCAAACGGTGAGGAGGTAAACGAGCATGGTAGCCTCCTCCAGAATCTGAAACATTATGTTCCTGGAGAGCTGGATATGAAAAGGTTAAATAAAGAAGAGAGTGGGGATATCTTTCTGAACAGAAAAAAACAATCAGTAAATGTTGACATACTTCAAAGTGCTATGAATGAAGCTGACATTCAGACAACGTCTTTAAAATCAGACAAAACTGAGTATATTTTGAATGAAATGCTGGAAGGGCATCGATTATCTCCATTTGCTTTCCATGAGTCACCCTTTCGACGCCCAAACGGGGAGCTCCGTTCAAGACACATGTAGTGTGTAAATCACCAACTGTAGTCTCCTCCTATAGCAGCTCATCAACGTCAAGCTCATCAACTTCAAGCTCATCAACGTCATCCTCTTCATCGTATAAAGATGAGATGAAAGCAGAAGTACAGAACTTGAGAAGTGAAATTAAAACAATGGGACTTGCTTTAGGACAAATGATTCATGAAATGAAAGAACTTACTAACAAAATTGGAGAAAATCAATCAAAACAGCTGGTTCTGCCAAGTACACAACATCGCCATAGTCCTAAAAATAACTTTAGACCACACTACAAGGAAAACAGACCAGTTCCCTACTACAACAACTACCAGGTAACACGCCAGATGCCACATCAGAAGCCACAGCAGAAGCCACGCCAGAATACTCATATTAGATTTTAGAAATATAGTAATAACAGTCGAAATTTGTGTTAGACATATTAAGAGTTAGGATTATAATAGATAAACAGAGATTCTTTTATTTTATACTAAATTCGTTAACAAATATTAAAACATAAACTTTTAATTCTACGATCTACAAGTAATGCATTTCACAAAGTATATTCCATATTGTTAGTTCTATTTAATATATAGAACCTTAATCTCTTGATCATCACTAGTTTTTAAACGGTAATGTTTAAAGGTAACTTCTACAGTTGTATTATGCTTTAAGATACTGTTGAAGATTTCATGTAAATTTGTACCTGAACAAATGCTATTGTTACTGAGTATATGCATAGTATTTGTTATATATTAAAATTTAAGGTTATTTGAGGTAATACTTAGGATGTTTATATAGTTGAGACAGGATGATGTTTTGACTGTTTTTTGTCATATAGTTGATATAATATGCAAAATAGACATTCGCATTAACATGAATCGTTGTATATTGTTGAACTTAAGAGTTAAGATTATTTCAGAATATGTGCATTAATTCAGAATACTTACTTCTGTGAGTTTAAAGAGATGTTGATGTATAAAAGTTTGTTTTTGTGAGGACACAAAATAGTTTAAGGGAAGGGTAATGTGAACCCTTGGTTCTGTCCAATATAGCTATTTAGTATGTTAATCATAGTAATTGCTTCATTATTCAAATTTACCGCTATTTAAAACATAAGTGGGTGGGGTAACAATAAAGTGTAACACTGTATTTAAGAATTCAACTTTATCTCGAATTGTCAACAGTTAAACCTCGTTGAACATTGATGTTTACATCTTAGTTAACCGATAGGATTACCTGGAATTCGTTGAGGTATCTTGTTTACATCGTTAATCGTTATTCCGTGTTTTATATAGGAATTAAACATGTTTATTTTATCACGACTAACTCGCCAGGGGGCGCCTTATATCGACTACGTCACAGGAGGGCGTGAGCACAGGAGGGCGTGAGCGTTTAATTGTAAACAAGAAGGCCGAAAGGTTTTGTGTCGGAGGTAAATCATATTGCGGAGATTGATTTCTTCTTCTCACCACGGGTAATTTATGTATTAAGTATTTGTCTTGTATCAAATGGTAAAATTATTATAACTTTCATTCAACTGTATTGAGATTTCTGTGGAATTCTGCCGAATTCTGCCAGCATCATTCTGATATTCTGCGACTCCGCAGAATTTTTGCTGAATTCTGCGAGCCGCGGGATTTGGAACTTTGGCACTTTATAAGCTTGGGTTTTATCAGTTCAAAGGAGAACGATTGGGTCAGTAAAACGGGGTAGTTTATATTTTGGGTATGTGTTCTTTGGATTTGGGCTAAATTATAAATAGAATCATTTGAGATTTACCAGTTAAATGTAAAGGAAATTAGAAAGTATATTTGTCTTTATGAAAAGATATTCACAATATTTTTAGGAATCAAATTACGTTGAGTTAGAAATGTTTCTAGATCTATATGATAAATAAATTATCATTACGATTAAACTGTAAAAACTAGATTTGGTTGTTATTTTATCTTTGTGGTTAAACCGCCTCCGAAAAAGATGAAAGTCGCCACAATATCCTATTTGGATTATTTGTATCAGGCCACAAAGCCGACACCAATGCCACTTCCATGCACTTATTATCTTCATTTTTGACATTAATTATTGCTTTTTTGTCAGCTAATGCTTTAGATAGAGGAATATATGAAGAACCTTTTAATGGTTCTTACTTTGCAATATTCAAATAAAACTTAACACAGTGATCAATCTCCAATCCTGATGCTGTGTTTGTAAATCTTTCTAAGCTCTCTTGTATATAAGCAGATGATTCGTCGTAAAACTCATTTATTTTTTCAGAGTTTAAGATTGCATTTTGTTCACTGTGTAATACTGCTGTGGTGTATTTTTTGGTAGCACCGTCATCTTTAAATAAATCTACAGTGAGACCTAATTGAAACTTTAATACATTCATCTTTGTTAGCTTTTTGCTTATTTGTTTTGTGATAATAGATTTCTTAGCACGGAATAGTTTTTGAGGGTCTTTGTATTTCTCGGCAGATATCTCATATGCTTTAAAATAACCACACATTGGTTTGTCAACCAGTTTTAATTTTCTATCTTGAAAAACTTGTTTTAGTTCATTTATAACATTTTCCTGTAATTTAGAATATTTCTGCTTTTGTTCATTTATAACATTTTCTTGTAATTTATCATATTTCTGCTTTTCTCGTATACGTTGTTTTTTAGCACGTCGTCTCTTGAGTAAATTTTCTAATGTTTGAGATTTAACCTCTTTTAGAGTTTCCTTTGGAACTTCTTTAAAAGGTTTTAATGCATTTATACCGTTAGATAGTGTTTGCTTATCTATTACACCTGTTTTAAACAGGAGTATTAATTCTTTTATAGTCTCCTCGTTTCCCATTTCCTTTATTTGTTATATATTAGAAATAAATTTTCTTAAATATAAAATAATTATATACAAAAAAGACAATGGAAATCAATGTTTGTAAATTTCTTAAAATTGAATTACATAATCCATGTGAAAATAAGCCAACAAAAGATTCTAATTATTGCAGTTTGCATAAATATAGAGTTCGGTATCGTGTGTCCGTCTTAATGGTTCGCTTACTGAGTGGTTTAATTGCGCAACCGGAGTGAAAAGGGAGATAACTTGTCACCGACGCTATTCTCAATATTTATTAATGACCTTGTCCGTGAGATAAATGACCTTGACCTTGGTGTCCTGCTTGATGACCGTAAACTGTCGGCATTATTATATGCTGATGACATTGTGCTCTTGGCGAGTTCGGAAGAGGATTTACAGCGCATGTTAGATACATTTCACAATTGGTGCCGTAGGTGGCGTGTACTTATAAACACTGATAAATCCGAGTGCGTCCACTTTAGAAAACTGCGTAGTAATAAAAGCAATCATGTTTTTAAAATTAGTGATAATGTATTAGAAACAGTCGGACAATACAAATACTTAGGTGTCATATTTCTTGAACGCTTGAATTTTTCTTATAATTGCGACGCTTTAGCTAAAGGTGCAGGCAGGGCTCTTGGAAGCATTATATCTAAAATACATAAATTCAAAGAATTTGGTTTTAATTCATACGAAAAACTATATTACAATTGCGTAGTTCCAATTCTTGATTACGGTTCGTCTATATGGGGTCACAAACAGTATCAGTCGATAGACAATGTCCAAAATCGTGCCTCCAGATACTTTTTAGGCGTTCATAGATTCGCTCCAGTTCCAGCTATTATCGGCGACATAGGGTGGCTACCAAGTTTATATAGACATTGGACCTCGATATTACGGTTTTGGAATAGAATGGTGACTTTTGATGACAATCGTCTAACAAAACGTGCTTTCAACTGTGACTATACCATTTGCAATAATAATTGGTCAAGCAGTGTTAAAAACATAATGCAAGAACTTGGTTTGATTATTCACTTTAATAATAAAACTACCGTTAATATGTTAACTTTAAATGTCGTTATAAGAGACTATTACGAGAGAATTTGGATACAAAAGACTAGAAGTTTACCGAAATTGAGGACTTATATTCTATTTAAAGAAACCTTTGTTACCGATAATTACGTGAAAATGACACTTACTAAGGGTGAGCGATCTATTTTAGCTCAATTTCGTTGTGGTATACTACCAATTAGAATTGAAACTGGGAGATACGTCGGCGAAAATCAAAACCAGAGACTCTGTAGATATTGTAATGATACTGCTGTTGAAGATGAACACCATTTCTTACTAGACTGTTCTTTTTATAATGATATAAGAAACACTATATTTAATACAACTCTACATAACAGAGACTTTTTAACTTTTGATAAGAACGAGAAACTAAAATTTATTATGCTTAATCTTCAGAGGAAAGTTGCAAAATACTTATTTAAAGCTTTTCTTAAGAGACGCAACTCAACTAATATTGTTACATAACTTATTGTTTTAGCAAGTATAATGTCATTGCTATAAATGTGCAATCATATTTAATATCCACTGAACTATTTATTACTGCTTTATTTAATTTATTTAACAATTGATATTTATATCATGTGATTTACTTAATATTATTATACATAGATAGTGACTTATAGGTCCGTTGGACCGGGTGCTTAATTTCCAGTAATTTCATACATGTTTGATTTTGAATTGTATATGCACATGTCATTTTAATAAATTATTTACTTACTTAATTACTTACTTACTATAGATTAAAAAAAAGTCATGCATTACCGTGTCTAAAATGTAAAAAGGGCACTTCTGCAAAATATCAAGTGTGTGTTGGTTGTGGTGCTCATTCGATTAGAAAAAAACATGAATACTGGAAATTAAAGTCGTACAACGCTGAGTGACGCCGATTTAGACGTATTAAGGTTTAAATCATATTGATTTTCGTGTTTATCCATTGTAAAATTTTGATAAACGATTTGTATTAAATAAACATTTTTAAAAAAACTTGGAATCTTCACTACCCCTAAGATTTTTAAAGTTTTAATAAATCATCATTTTATGGTGATTTTATTATATATGTATTTTGGGTAGTTTTGCTGTAATTTGAGGCGAAACAGAGTGAGACGAAAAATTACAGCAGAACACCCAAAATGCATATATATCTGGGGGAATCTTCTAATATCATACTGAGCGAACGGAAAGTCTAAGAGAGTAGGGAGTAGAGAGTCGTGGGTTCAGGAGTGGTCAGTCAGTTTCAATAGTCAGCCGGTCTTGTATCCACAAGATGGATCCCCGCAGTCTATAAGACAAGGTGTTGGATAGGTTAAACTATACCATGGAAGCTAGAATAGTACGGCAGTTGTTCAGCGTTACATAATAATTTGAGGATTTGGACATTTGAAAGTTTCTAAATACTATTATACTTTGTGAACCTAAAACATTTAATAATAGGGACTATAATAGGGACTATTTAAGTAGTTAACAAATGGAAGTACTGAAAATACTATTCGAAAAGGATATGTTTATATATATATATATATATATATATATATATATATATATATTTTTGATTTCTGTGTATCTCGTCATAGCTAGGCGCCCTGCCGTAGTTCGTCCGAAGGTTGTCTGTCCTTGGTAGTTCACAAATATTTCTCCCCATATATATATATATATATATATATATATATATATATGGGGAGAAATATGTATATATATATATATATATGGGGAGAAATATTTGTGAACTACCAAGGACAGACAACCTTCGGACGAACTACGGCAGGGCGCCTAGCTATGACGAGATACATATATATATATACATATAGGGAGAAATATTTGCGAACTACCAAGGACAGACAACCTTCGGACGGACAACGGCAGGGCGCCTAGCTATGATAATAGATACAGAAATAAAACGTATGCATTCACTTCCTAAAAAGGATAGCTGCAACACACTCCGATAAACTGTATTGCTACATCATAACACACTCGTATGGAGGCACAACACACACACACACACACACACACACACACACACACACCTATATAAAGACAGTGACAATGAAAGGTGCCGGATCTTGGGGATACTGTGAATTCAGTAAAAATGTTAAAGGGAGATAATTTGAACTCTCTACGGCAACTTTAGAAATTTTAGATTCACGTTCACAATGCAGAATTATATATACTTATTTGCAAAAGAAAGCGGACACTGAGTTTTGTTTAGATTTAATTGTATATATTTTTTTTAGAATTAAATTGACAAATTCTAAAATGAATAAGCCATGTTTGGTACAAAACACATTATCATACCATTGCAAATATCACGTTGTCATTTGTTTTTCAATAGGTCCAATCATTAAGGGACTGTCGCCTGACAAGAGGATAGGGAGTAAAGTAAAATTTCAAAGTGTCCAGTTTATTTTGCAACTGAGTATATATAGGGAGAAATATTTGCGAACTACCAAAGGCAGACAACCTTCGGACGAACTATCTATATATATATACTCTCAAAATGTTAATTCTTAACCTCGTATGTGTCTTCAAATATTGCATTTAATATAGTACGAAACATCCTTTAGATGCTAAACTAGCGTGTTTAAAACGTGTATACAGGACAATGTGTACTAACAAAAGTAATACATAACATGAAACTGGTAGCAAATATATTTTGTATTTGGTATGTACAGTATCTACTGTTTATTTAGGGTACCTATACGTCGAATATGCATCGAGATTATTTTTTATTTCTTTTTATATATGTTAATACATACATTATTTATGCTGTACAGTTATAAACCAAAGTGTGGCTCCAATACCACCAACTATATATCTTTCATACTAATACCATGTTGCTGAATGCTACAATGGAACGATTCAACAGAACGTATCCATTGGTTAATTCAGGAATAATCAGTATGCATACATATCTATTACTATCAATTGGTAGCAATTTTGAAATAAAAGGTCAAATAGATCGACATTTACTGATAAGGATTCCTATAAAACTAGTTTGGCAAAAGTAGATAAAAAATCGAACAGGAAAAGTAGCATTCAAGGACGACAGTCAACCAAAAACACACAACGAAACAAATAAAAACTATATATAAAGATGAATAAAAGGATAAAGACATCCCATACACACACGGGTAGACAATAGGACTACCGCCTTGGAACGGTCAGTGGCAAAGAAAGGCCGCTGGGGGTTTAAACCAGGTTCTAGGGTGCACCAAACTTCACTCTTACCCTATTGTCATCCCATTAAACGGGGCAGTGTAAATACAGTTTTATCCAAGATTTTGTTTTAGATATAATGGTGTCAATTACTTGAAAGCAATGCACATATTCAATTTACCCTTTGTTCCACATCCTTGATAATTACAAAAGTTGCCGTCACAGCATTCCAGACAGACCACTAGAATATCTGTTTCGGATACGACTTCCTGTTGCCGTCTGTTCAGCAAACCTCCTTGTTTAATAGTTTTACATCGCTTTAAAGAAATAAAATTTAAAATGACTCACGAAATAAGATATCACATATACCAGACACCTATTATCCTCCCTTTGTTTAGTTGTAGCCCGCTAAAAAATATCAAGAAACTCGAAATATACGTAAGATGTTTTAAAGCCCTAGAAAAAGGTGTTTAACAAGTTGATAAATGTTGACTTAAGATAATGCGAGTGAGGTACTTATCTTACTTGAATTGCCGATACAAAAGCAAATATAAACGTCGAACAGGAAATGATAAATAGATTTATGCATAAAGCATCTCTTAATGTTAAAAAGTTTTATTGATGAAAAAGATTGTTTCATGATGTGTGTATTTCCAGTAGTTTTGTCTTTTAATGTATCTATCTTATGTTTATAACTCAGCCTTTTTTATTGCCGTCGTCTAATTCATAATTGTTTGGCTCACGTTTTGTTTGTGTGCATAATTTTTACATTTTGTCGAATTCAATGACTTTTATCCTTCAGATCAAGTGGGCTAAACTAACTTAGTAATACGATATATATATATTGTACAACGGTCCGAGTGAAACATACAAGTTTGACATTCAAACCTCCAAACTGTGAACTGGAAGGAACTAATGCAATATTTTGAATCGATCGAATATATCAACCACTAAAACTTTACAATATCAAACGCACGCGTTATTCATTTAGGCATTGACAAAACACAAATACAGTGAGCTTTTACAAGGTACTGTTCTGCAATGCTAAGTGTCGTATGCATCCTATGTATTTATTTTATAATCCCTGTAGGTTTCATTAGTACTGGAGGTATTGCCTGACCAGGAAAAACAATATGCATTTGATTTGACGACAACCGCGATTCATGAGCAAAAACGCATGGTGTAAGTACTAAATGAATAAAACAATGTCACATGGTGTACGCATGCGTTAAATGTTTTATTCCATTATCATGATTATATTCTTACAAACAAATTCATCAAAAACTAAATAAATGTATAATGGTACAGTTGGTTCTACAGTCATCTAACATGAATACTTATTTTATAAACGTATGACCTCTTTCAACAACAAAAACACATGACTATAAGAAACCCATTTTGTTTTCAATGGCATACTTTATTGGAGCATACATACGCATTATGTATGTATTATTATTAAGTTAACATGGTATTGAAGAGCAATGCCTAACATTTCGATTTAGTTGAAAACAATATTTGATTTGTACAGCTTGTTTTGTGGTCAAAATAAAATTACTTACTGATTTAGCATGGCAGTCTGAGTTATAGAGAATCAGCCCACCACTGCTGACTATCTGCTCTACATAACACTGATCGGTGGGCGAGCACTCGGTAATGGTGTTACAAGACCAAGGATCTGACATGTCCTCGCACTCCTAACATTTTGTCGCCGAAACTGTAATAGCCGAGTGCAGATAGATAGATAATTTAATCGAAATCACAAGACAATAAAGCTGTCTATTGGTTATACAAACGTACATAACAATAGCAGAATAGCGACGTTAATACATGTCATATATATTATTAAACAAGGATGACATAAATAAGGGACGTTTAAAATACAAAGAAAAATATATTTCAAAATAACACGTAAGTATTTCTTTCATTTATGGCTAAGACGCTCGCATCTGAAAGAAAAATTCAAAACATATAAATCCCCAATACGGCTCGTATTTAATAGCACATTAAACGAGTTTTAGTATGAATGCAAACATGTATTGCACCAGGATCCATGTTTTGGTTAGGTTTGATTATGTTTGTTGTCATACGTTCTGTTAATATTAGTAAATATGGACGGTCGCATATATTGCATCTTTTGTATATTTTGCTTCTTCCACTGAAAAGTGGACATTCGTATGAAAAAGAAAAACTCGTCTTCAACAATTATATTAAAATGGCTACACTTCTTCCATTGCGTTTTTTATTGGTGAGAGATGTTGCACCTAATAATAAATCTCACGAACATACTCAGTAAAACCGAGACTGCAGCTTTCTCTCTTGTTTGTGTTTTTGTAGCTTCCAACGGATGCCTTTCACACTAGAGTTTGTTTAGTCCCGTGTGATTGCTGTCCAAAAATCGCCCCGACTGCAAATCATTATTGATATTACTCACTGCTGCTTACTGGTGCTTTGAAAACATCAATTCCAAGTTTTGTTAGGATCGGAGTCAAACTAAATATGTAGGTGCACCTATAAAAAAGTGTAGTTGGTCATATAAATGTTATAGGGGAACTACACTTGTTTATAGGTGCACCTATATGTTATTGGTACACCTGTAAAATTGTAGATACACCTATACCTATAAAATATGCCGATGGATCTACACAATATGCAAGTGCACCAATAACATATATCCGTTGTCATACACAATATGTAGTTTAATAATGATATAAAATAATTAAATATCTTCAATTTGCTAAAATACGATTATATAGAACATGTAGAACATGAATATCAAGTTAAATATGTTTGATTACTTTTTCTCATTATTTTGTATTTAGTAGCTCGGATCGGCAGTAGTTGTGGAAGCAGTAGTTGAATTAATATTAGTAGTGGTAGTACAAGAAGTAGTAGTAG
>JAWPHD010003987.1:190000-200550 GCA_037043455.1 Cyrtodaria siliqua
ATTATATAGACAAATATTCCAACTGGAATGGGTTAAATACATATAAACGTCTTCATTATATAGACAAATACTCCAACATGGAATGGGTTATATACAGATAAACGTGATCATTATATATAGAGAGCAACTTACATGAGTACGTACTCATACATTATTGAATTTATTAAACGAGTTGGCAAAATGATATAATGCGAGATTCATGCCGAGCATTGCTAACGAGTTTAATAAATTCAATAATGAATGAGAAGGAATGTTAGATTCTATTTATAACTCACATATCGACTTTTATTGCATTCGCCTGTCGCTTTAACACGCGAAACCGACATAAATTTGACAGCGCATACTAGACTAATTTGCATACTTATATAACTAGCGGTATATCGAAAATATAGAATGGTGTTATTTCACTCCCACACCGTAAGTTATGTGATAAATATCAGTACTCCATATGTACTACTATACATATGCCGACTTAGTCAAAATCGGAGAATGATTGACACTTGTAGCTTGATGACACAGTCGATGAAAGAATAATTATGCTATGCAAAAGATACGTGTGACATTGAATTGTGACATACAGTTACCTCCCAGTAACCACGCAATAATATACACGTTGCATAATTGTTGCACGAACTGTTCACATACGAATACTTTGCAGGCATATAAACTATGTAACTTTGCATCTGAATAAAAAAACGACCCCTACAAACCGCTATATTACACTTAAAACTGTATCACTACCGACAAAGGGGAGCACATCATCCCATCATCATATTAAATAAAAGTACCGTTTATATCACTAATTTTAGTAAACGTTCACAAAATCATTTGGTGTACATACTTACAAATATGTGAGAACATCTTGTGGAACAGTAACCAGTGTACCTGTCGTCTATGTCATAAGAAGGGTGATTTGCAAAACTAAATTTAATTTTAAATATATGCGTGTATGACTATAGCAGTAATATTTAAATATATCCTTACACTAGCCTTATGTTCATATAGTTTTAAAGATAAGAGGTAACAGTCGTAAATATAGGACATCTAATAAAGTCAAAAAAAAGGTTAGGCATATTTGAACAATGGTTAATATTTACAATTTACACACTAATACAGTAACTTAAAATTTAGATTTATGCCGTTTATTTGAAAAATCATACACCTTCAGTGTCATATATATAGAGGATCTTACCTGAGTACTCATTCATTATTGAATTCATTAAACGAGTTGGCAAAATGATATATTGCGAGGCTCTTGCCGAGCATTATATAATTTTTGCTAACGAGTTTAATAAATTCAATAATGAATGAGAACGAATGTTAGATTCTATTTATTGCATAACTTATAACGTCACATTACGTCAGAAACGTACATTAACGTGACGTCCATGACGTCATTAACGTTATGTTATACTAATAGTGGAATATCGAAAATATTGAATGGTGTTATTACACTCACACACCACATGTTATGTAATAAATTTTATATATATGTATGTATGTATATGAAACAGATAGTTTTAAAAACAGTATGTATATGAAACAGATAATTTTAATAACAGTATGTATATGAAACAGATATTTTAACAACAGTATGTATATGAAACAAAAACTTTTAAAAACTATATGTATATGAAACAGTATGCCTATGAAACAGATACTTTTAAAAACAGTATGAATATGAAACAGATACTTTTAAAAAAACAGTATGTATATGGAACAGATACTTTCAAAAACAGTATGTATGTGAAACAGATACTTTCAAAAACAGTATGTATGTGAAACAGATACTTTTAAAACCAGTATGTGTATGAAACAGATACTTTTAAAAACAAAATGCATATGAAACAGATACTTTTAAAAACAGTATATATATGAAACAGATACCTTTAAAAACAGTTTTAAAAACAGTATGTATATGAAACAGATACTTTAAAAGTATGTATACGAAACAGATACTTTAAAAAACAGTATGTATATGAAACAGATACTTTAAAAAACAGTATGTATATGAAACAGATACTTATAAATCCAGTATGTATATGAAACAGATACTTTAAAAGAAACAACAGTATCTATATGAAACAGATACTTTTAAAACCAGAATGTATATGAAACAGATACTTTTAAGAACAGTATGTATATGAAACAGATACTTTTAAAAACGGTATGTATATGAAACAGATACGTTTAAAAACAGTATGAATATGACACAGATACTTTTAAAAACAGTATGTATATGAAACAGATACTTTAAAAGTATGTATACGAAACAGATACTTTAAAAAACAGTATGTATATGAAACAGATACTTTAAAAAACAGTATG
The DNA here is from genome assembly GCA_037043455.1 of Cyrtodaria siliqua. Lineage (NCBI taxonomy): Eukaryota > Metazoa > Mollusca > Bivalvia > Adapedonta > Hiatellidae > Cyrtodaria > Cyrtodaria siliqua. The sequence goes on from JAWPHD010003987.1 coordinate 192,329, forward strand.
TATATGAAACAGATACTTATAAAACCAGTATGTATATGAAACAGATACTTTAAAAAAAAACAGTATATATATGAAACAGATACTTTTAAAACCAGAATGTATATGAAACAGATACTTTTAAGAACAGTATGTATATGAAACAGATACTTTTAAAAACGGTATGTATATGAAACAGATACTTTTAAAAACAGTATGAATATGACACAGATTCTTTTAAAAACAGTATGCATATGAAACAGATATTTTTAAAAAACAGTATGTATATGAAAATATACTTTTCAAAACAGTATGACTACCATTTTACAGCACTATAATATGAATAGTGTTTGTAAAATACACGTCAAATTAGGGCTCTTGGTGTCACAAACTTAATTTTAAGTAAGTATATGACACTTAGCATGTGTTCAATATACACTTTGTTACCTCGTCGTATTGTACTTGTTTTAGAACCTATTTTCTGTATTGAGACAGTACACTGCCATTATGTGTGACAGACACACTAGAAACTAAGATAAAGAAGATATTGTGGATAAAGGAAATATTTCAATCCAAAACTATACTGTCTTACTACACTTGTTTGAACTTTCATCACTCACGAACTAACCAAACGAGTGTCATAAATGTTAGACACCGTTCTTCTTGGGTTAAAGCGACACACGGTAATATCATCAAAACCATTCAAACGTCGGCAAACATGTGTCATCTGTTGTTCATTCTAATTAGGGTTATGGTTAGGGTAAGGGTAACCCTATTATTCAATAAGCTGCGGTACATGCTAACATGTTGGCATCTGACGAGGTTACATGATGGTCTCATGTACACTTTAAATAACTACTGAAAAGGAGAGTCCCTTTAAAGCAACAAACACAAACAACAGAGAAAGGTAGCAACGCGGTTTTATTGAGTTTGTTCAGGAGATGTATTATAAAGTGCAAAACCTCTCACGCCCCTAGCACCGGATTCAGTGGTGTTCTACTTTAAAGCCACAAATAGTGTGCTTGGTGATGCCAAAGGACCAATAAGTAATAACTCTTTCTACAGCCGCCACACTGCACTAAACAAACGCTAGTGTAGACGTCAATACTGAAATGCTGTTTCTGGAAAACAACAAACACAAACAAGAGAGCAAAGTTGCAGACTCAGTTGCATTGCGTCTGTTCATGACAGGTACTATAAGGGTCAATACATATCGCGTCCCCTATCACCGTCTTAATCGGTATTCTAGTTTAAAGCCACAAAGATTGTGTTTTGTGAACCCAAAGGACCAGTAAGTAATAGCACTACTGATTTGTAGGCGTAGCGACAGCTTATTGAGACTGTTCATGAGAAGTACCATAAGGTTAAATACCTCTCAAGCCCCCTAGCACCGGCTTAAGCGGTATTCTAGCTTAAAGCCACACATATTGGGCTTGGTGGAGACGATAAACAGAATAAAGACGCTAAGAAAGACTCAGAAACTACTAAGGCAAACATTGTAGATGTTCAATGTGTTTTTGATAGATACAGTAAAACACTAGTTTATTCTTTTTTTCAATTGTGTAGCTTGGCCATTACAATAATGTACAGTTACATGAACGGTATGCAGAGTTGATTTAATTAATCAATTTGATCGCGCACCACTCAGTTAAACATGTGTTTTTTTATTTTTCATTATCGAGCTTACTCGGTTAATATTGTAGTACTATAAAATGAAATAAGTCTTTGTGACTTTAAAGTAGAATATCTCTTAAGTCGGTGCTAGGAGGCGTGAGAGGTGTTGCACTTCACATTACCTATCATGAGCAAACTCAATACAAATTAAGTCTGCTATTTTTATCTCTTGTTTGTGTTTGTTGCTTAAAAGGGATCCCATTTTCAGTATTTATTGAAATTCACACTAACGTTTGTTTAGTGCTGTGTGGCTTCCGTAGAAAAGTTGTCCCGACTACAAATCAATAGTGTTATTACTTACTGGTCCTTTAGAATCACCAAACGCAGTCTTTGTGGTTTTAAAGTAGAATATCGCTTAAACCGGTGCTAGGAGGCATTTCACATAACCTCCCATGGACAGACTCAATAGAACCGAGTCTGCTACATTTATCTCTTGTTTGTGTTTGTTGCTTCAAAGGGATCCCCTTTTCAGTATGTATTTCACAATTCGAGTACACATTTGGAACCTTTTAACAATGTTAGTGTAACTGCATTCAGTTGCTTTATGACACAAGCATACTCATTATAGTCTGAAAATAAAACCCAACTAAAACTGGTGCGATCGACCATCCGTTGTTAACATTTCTGAAGACATACATGTACTATGCATTTTCAAACAATTCCTAAGATTATCGGTATGTAAAACATTTAATTTAAAAAAGCTACCTATTTTGGTAGATCGCATAGTCGATGTGCTTGTAGACCCTATAGTTGCCTGTGTTATAATATCGTTCGATGTAATGAATGGAGTAGTGCTGATGGCGAATATGTTTAGGATACGAGATTGTATTAGATATCGAAGCATTGATAATTACACCATTATTTTTTTTATTATAAAATGACAATATGATATTTGAACATATGAAAGCAAATTGGTATATGTACTAAGTAAACTTCACAGTATTATTACAATTGTACTCGTAATAAAGGCACATACATGTTAGTAACACGAGGAAATAGCTTTAAAGTCATGTTATAGCAATACTAAAAATTGTACAACTGTTGTTATATTATACTGTGTAATTATATAGAGATTAGTTCACGAGGCGATAGGCGAGTTCACTTTCCACGAACAAGCGGATGCGAGTAATTGTAAACACAATACACATCTGCCTTCTAATGAAAGAATTTCATTATAATCGAACCCAGCACTTAAAATAGTAGATTTATTGCATTTATAAACAATTTGTTTATGAGTATAACTGAAATATTTCGCTTTATTTTCGACAAATGGAGCCGACGTTCATCACATTATACTAGTCATAAAGCAACGTTACTTTTCAAATCTTAAATCTTGTATCCACCACTGACATGAACACGTGGATATAAAATGCAGCTTTCAAGTGTCACAGTCAACCGCAAACACGCACAGAAACAAACAACAACTACAAAGACGAATAAAACGCAATATATGACATCACAAACATAAATGGATTGACAAAAGGGCTATCGACGTGGATTAGTGGCAAACAAGACCAATGGAGGTTTACACCACGTTCTAGGGTTTACCAAACCTCGCGCTATCCTATTGTCATCCCAATAATCGGAACAGTATACATAAAGATATTCCCGCCAGGTTACATTCTCTAACGAAGAGGCAATATAAGTAAAACACATACATGATCATGTATATATAATATATATAATATAGAAGCATAGAAAGCCACAAAGCAAGTACTCAGTGACTTGGTAGAAGACAGAGCAACAAGAGAACACACCGTTAAGTGTACGACAAGAAAATATTTAAGACCATTATCAGACGCTGCCGTCCTATAAGGATTTAGGCAGACGTCATCATGGAGTCCAGAATCTGTCCGGTCATCGCTCCGAGGAAGAGGAAAGCATAGTGCCGAACTGTAAATGGGCCAACCACTAAACGTGCAGTACGTTGCAAAATCATAAGGCCATGACCTCTTTTGATAAATTGTTCAACAAGTTTAATAAATATTGTATGAAAGTGATTATGACAAAGGATCTTACGAAGTTTGTAAATCGCATCTCCATAAAAGTAAAACTGTGATAGTCCTTATCGCAGAAGCATTCTTAAGTACTTTTATATTTTAAAAGTAGATCAGTTTACGATAACACAAATTTGCAAAGGTTTGTCGAAGTTTATGGTAACGGTAGCCCTGCTGGATTAGCTTTTAAGTTATACAAACATTACGAATATGATAGACCTCAATACGACTACAAGCTCTAGAAAAGTGAATAAGACGTGGTATGGTGAGTGAATATAAACACGACGACGTAGAAAATGTCCAGAGTTTACATTAGTGACCTGCACACCCGGCATCGTGAGTGGTTATATTGAAATTGTCCAGTGGTTATATTGTACCTGTGGATACATCGCGAGTGGTGTTTATCATGTATATAAGGTAAAATGAACATGTGATATCGCGCGTGGTTATATTGAAAGTGTCCAGTGTTTATATTGTATATGACAATCTGTACACGTGGTATAGAGAGTGGTATATTGACATTGTCCTGCGTTTATATTGAAATGTATATGTGATATCGAGAGTGGTTATTTTGGAAGTGTCCAGTGTTTAAAATTGTATATATGGCAATCTGTACACGTAGTATAGAGAGTGGTTATATATTGACATTGGCCAGCGTTTATATTGCATATATGACGACCAGCACATGTGGTATCGAGAGAGGATATATCGAAATTCCAGTGATTATATTGTATATGTGTCATATATACACGTGGTATTGAGATTGGTCATATTCAAATATGCAGTATTTATAGTGTATATATGGTGAAATGTACATGTTGTAAATGTACGAGAGTTGTTATTTGGAAGTGTCCAGTGTTCATACTGTATATATGAAAATCTGTACGCGTGGTATAGAGAGTGGTTAAATTGACATTATCCAACGTTTAGATTGAAATGTACATGTGGTATCGAGAGTGGTTATTTTGGAAGTGTCCAGTGTTTATATTGTATATATGGCAATCTGTACACGTGGTATAGAGAGTGGTTATATTGACATTGTCCAGCGTTTATATTCTATATATGACGACACCACACGTGGTATCGAAAGTGATTATATTGAAAATCCAGTGATTATATTGTATGTGTGTCATATATACACGTGGTATTGAGATTGGTTATATTGAAAGTATGCAGTATTTATAGTGTATGTATGGTGAAATGTACATGTGGTATCGAGAGTGGTTATTTTGAAAGTGTCCAGTGTTTATAATGTATATGTGGCGTCAAGCATACGTGGTATCGAGAGTGGTTAATATATTGAAATTGCCTAGTGTTTATGTTGCTTACGTTATTTGGTGATCTATACACGTAGTATCGTTATAATGCACGTATTGTGGCGACCTGTACACGTGGTATCGATAGTGGTTATATTGAAAGCACCCAGTGTTTGTATTGTATATGTTGTGACCTGTACTCGTGGTATCGTTAGTGGCTATATTGAAAGTATCCGGTGTTCCAAGGCGGTAGCCCTATTGTCAACCCTTTTTGTGTTTGTGATGTCGTTTGCATTTATTATTGCTTTTGCCTTCTTGTTTGTCTGTTTGCGTGTTTGTTTCTGTGTTTTGTGGTTTACTCTCCTCCTTGAATGCTACTTTCCCTGTCCGATCTTTTTATATTTCTTTTATATTGTATATGTCAGGTCCTGTACATGTGGTATCGTGAGTGTTTATATTGAAAGTATCCTGTGTTTATATTGTATATGTGGGTCCTGTACATGTACATGTGGTATCGTGAGTGTGTATATTGAAAGTATCCAGTGTTTATATTGTATATGTGGCGATCTTTCGAGACTCAGTCTTGTTAAATTGAAAGTGTATAGTGTTTATACTGTATACCTGGCGGCCTGTACACATGATATCGAGCGTGGTTATATTAAACGTTTCCAATGTTTCTTTGTATATGTGGCTACCTGTACACGTGGTTTGGATATTGGTTCTGTTTAAAGTATCCAGTGTTATACTGTATATTTGACATATAAACTTCGATAACACATTGGTAGGGATTACTAAGGCTGCTGGGTACTAATGTATACATGTGCGTATTATATATATCTAACAGGTTGACTGATATAGCCTGTAACCTAGCCAATTAGCGCACTCTGTAAAATATCAGAACAGTACCCCGAAAATCCCGGGTCGAACCCAGGTCCTGCTGAACATTTGGCGATCCGTTGGACATTTGGCGATCCATGCTGGATCGTGACAACCTACACTCAGAGTTTCGTTCCGCGCTATTCTCTGTCTCCAGGTATGTGTGGACGAATTTAAATTGTAAGGGGAATATGTCACTGTTCATATATGACTAATCTAACAGGTAGACCTGCACCTGGTTACATATACACAACCAGACAGGAACTTATGATTTTCGAAAATGTATACTTGTCACAAAATGTCACGGGTAGAGCGTACTGGTCGTATATAGCTCTTGTTATCGGTTACACCCAAAATCTATTGTTCGAGTTGAAACAATTTCACAATATTCATGATCTATTCATGTAACACGTAAAAGCGTGCACATTTTAAGTGGCCGCCAGAGAGGCTGTGTCATAAGTTTAGTTTTGTGCTAATGCATGTAAACGTATAGGTATATTTTCCTTAAACGGCAAAATTGTATAATGGGCCTCTCGTGCAGATTCAATACTGTAGATTTAGCCACGTTTGTCACGGACTGAACGGGGGGAATAATGATTTGGGCGTAATGTTTGCTATAAAACCCATTGTCTTCTAGCTGTCGCCGGGATCATCGATAGTACTTTGTTGGAACAGAGATTGGACGGCAAATTTCATAGGCAACATGTGGTTAGTAATTTTATTAAACTTTTATCGTACATTTGTATTCAGTGGGCGGCGCCATCTTGTTTGGCGGTTACGACATCCGGTTAGCATTGATGTTTCTCAAACATAACTTTAGACTAGCATATGATTTTGAAGTTACTTTATTAGATGTAATTATTGTAATTGATCATTAATTGTAAAACAATATTAATTTGATAACAGTGGATAATAGGTGCATTAGTTAACGTTGGCGTATAACTCGGTGATTGTAATACACGATTGTTAACATTAGTTAACAATGAGATGAGTGACAAGAATAAATGCGTGCATGCATAACTCAGTGAGTGTAATATATGAGTAATTTGATCATGTTTATATTACATGTATTAGGGGCATTGATTAACAGCGACGTACATAGCGTATACATGGCGTTGTAGAATGTGTATACATTGCTACTCATCATTAGTACAGCTTACATATATTGATTGAATAATGATTTGTTTGGGTAATGGTAATTATGCAAGATTGTTATGTTTGTCAACCGACATCTAAAACGTATGTATAATTACAGCCTAAGCCATCCAGGGTTGGATATAAGCCATCCAGGATATAAGCCATCCAGGGTTGGAGTAAGCCATCTAGGTTTGGATATCCAGGAGTGGAGCTAAGCTTCCACGACTAACGTTACAAGCGGTGGAGACGGTCCCCGTACCTGTGCAGCCAGGTTTTACTAACGACAACCCCCGGGACACAAGGTGGGCCCGTTACCAGTCCTCACTGGAGGAATATCATTCACAATCTCAGTGGAGATTAACTATCATTGCATCGCGTCATCAACCCTTACAGAAGGCATTTGATGACAATCATCCATTGAATTCGCGCATCATCATCTTCATGAGCTCTCGCGCATCACAGTTATCGCGCTAGATCAACATTGTTATAGATTTAACAACACTTTAGTGTCTTAGACTTTCAGTATTCATAACAATACTAAGAACGTCTTACACGTTCATGAGAACATTCTTTTCATAGTTCATTTGTGTATTCGCTTGTTTTTTTTAGATAATTGTATATATATTAAACATATTTTAAAAGTTGCATTAAATTTATGTAAATGCATTCACCGTCATTGATTCTTTCCTGAGTTAGCCCAACCACTAAGGTCATCCTGTGACAACTGGTTTTCAGAGTAGTGGGATTTTGGGCGACTACGGAGGGAAAGAATCAATAAGTGATCTTTATGATGATATACTAAATCTCTACTTATTATTTTAGAATTGTGTACCACCCTCTGATCCATCAAGGCGACTGTCGACGATCACGGCCACAGCTTGGAAGACAAGTCAAGACACGACAAGGGTAGGGTGAGTCCAAACTGTTGTTTTGTCCGTTCTTTCCTTGGCGCGAGGTCGCAGTGGTCTACACGAGTGGGTCTGAGGCACCTTTGCTCAATAATTTGGGTGTTTGTTTTACCTCCCTTGATATACACATAGTATCCAATTAGGTTGGCGAACAAGACGTTCTACTCATGTTGTGACACTCGAGTATACTTATATTGATGGGAGAAGTAAATATACATGCACATGTTATACACATTTCGATGATTGTTTAAGGTTTATGTCCAATATCAAATATAGATATTTTATGTAGTGTATATGTTTTGTGGAAGCTAGATACTATCTATACATAACCGTTAGTAGTTAGCGCTAGTACAAATGTGTATGTAACTTGTCCTATGATGATGCCCAGGTATTTACTG